>JAMYXO010008243.1:0-11099 GCA_033310375.1 Conus canariensis
TGATTGTGAGTGCTGTTTTAAAAAAAATTAACGCCTAAACTACAAAAGCACACTGCCATTGTAGCCCTAGCATCAGCAAAACTTTGTTCATTAAGACTGAGAATAAGCAAAGCATTGCAGGATGAAAACATTATGGCTGAAGAATTTGAGCGTCTTATGGCTGATGGTGAGGATTACAGACGACAAAAAACTGAACTTCAAAAGGAGTGGAGAAAGACTTTTACTTCGCAACAAGTAGACACTGAGACAATCAAACAGAACATTGAAAAGCAAGCAAACAATCAGTTAAACCCAAAATAGACTAAAAAATAAGATGTGAACTAAATAAAATAAATCATAAGTTTAACAAAAAAATAAATACAAGGGCAATGGACAACGTGGGAGAATGCACTCCAAAGAAGTCTCACTTGGAATGACATTTGGCACATGGCCCCTCTCAGGATCAGCTTCATTCTCAGATCTGCATATGACCTTCTGCCCTCAAATTCAAACCTGGTGAAGTGGGGGAAAACAGACGATCCTGCATGCCCCCTCTGCCATGAAAAACAAACAGTGGAGCATGTCCTAAGCTCATGTAAAGTAGCCCTGGCTCAAGGAAGGTACACATGGAGGCACAACCAAGTGCTCAAAGAAATTGTACAAGTAGTCTGGGCTAGTACCAACACCACAAAAGGGAAAATCAGGACTCCAAAAGCACCCGCAACATTCTTCACGGCAGGAGGCAGCAAATCATGGCCAAGAACAACAGTGCCACTCGAAACATGCAGGCAGAGTCTGCTGGACGGGGCAGATGACTGGGAGTGCACTGCAGACCTCCCAGAATGGAAGAGTCACCCAGAGATCATCAGCAAGAGTGGCATGAGACCAGACATAGTAGTCCACTCTAAGTCAACCAAGCAGCTGATCATGATCGAGCTCACGGTGCCATATGAGAACAGAATGGAGGCAGCTCAAATCTACAAGACTGAAAAGTATGCTGATCTGGCAAACAGCCTGAGGAGAGAAGGCTATCAGGTCAAAGTCCTCACTGCAGAAATTGGAGCTAGGGGGTTTGTAGGAACGTCTGCATACAGCCTCATGAAACAGCTCTCAGTTGCAGGGAAGGAAAAAACCAGAGCCCTGAAAGCAATGGCAGAAGCGGCAGAGAGGTGTTCAAGCTGGATCTGGTCAAGGAGGAACAAACGTGAACTTCATAAGGCTTAATTTCCCTACAAATATCAGGTGTCCCTGTGGCTCAGTGGTTAAAGCGCGAGTCATTAAGTGGAAAATGAGCATGTCCAGAGGGTCATGGGTTCGAATCCCAGCCATGGCTCGTCCCAAGATGGGAAAAAAGGGGCAGCAGAGGGACATCCGGAGTCATGAACCGGGTGTGGCCCAACCCCCCTAGAGTGTCAGGAGATAAGGGCCGAAACACTTGCTTGAAGGGGGCTTCTCTTCTGAGGACTCTCTGCTGCCACGCTCTCCACGAGTTTCTTTCTACTACTATTTTTTTTAACTAATCGGCACTGTGTTTGGTGGGACAACTTGCAACTCTTCGCGAACAAACGATCTTTTAGGGGCAGGCTTTTTAAAAGAAAGAGTCTCTCTTAAATAATATACGGGAGGGGTTGTTTTCATAATTCTTTCAACTTCATATACATCTACGCTCCATATAGGGTCTGTGGCTCTAATTCTAACATCTCCCTCTGCCTCTCCAGGAGCATACAAGTATCTTACTTTTAGTCCAAACGGCAAGAGTTTTTGATTACCTTGGATGTCTTCAGTAATGCTAATTTTTTTCAATTTGATCGCGTTCACCGGTTTAAGGCCTGTTGCTTTAAATTCTTCATTGTTCATGGCGCGTAAGACTGCCGGCAACCTTCTGACCCATTCTGTGTTGCGTGTTTTGTCCATAAGGTCTCTATGATATTGATAGGTAAACAGACGCTCGGCCAGATTCTTATTAAAGTTTTCTACTAGAGCTTGGGAGCGATGGTTGCCTGGAATCCCTCTCTTAACTGTAACCCGATGTCTTAAAAGCAGTTGGTTTACAGCTCCTTTAAACTCTTTCCCATCATCAACCTGGATCAACCTAGGATACTTTAATGGACCTCGCATGTATATTTGTTGTAAAGCCACAGCCACAGCAGTTGAGCTTTTATCCGTTAAAGGCTCAGCATCTTTATACCTTGAAGCCATGTCAACAACTGTAAGAGCATACTTAAACTTTTTTCTTCTAACTTTGTCATGTGGAAGGTACAACAAGTCCATCTGGTGGGTGTCATTAGGAACTGAGTTAACAAATCGAGGCCTTATTATTCTTTTTGGGGCAGGCAGATATATTTGCCAGATCGCTTGTTTTGAAAGCCAGTCTTTCGCTTCTGATTCAGACACCCTAGCAGCTTTACTCAGTTTATCAATAGCGGCCTTTCCTTTCCAATACCCTCTAGGAGAATAATATATTTTGTACTTCGTATCGTCCATAAGAGACTGTTTTTATTACATTTTTAACTATGTTTTTAGATTGAATATGCAAGAAGAAAGATTGCTCCCATAGCACCTATAATAAAGCCTATTTCTACCATTTTCTGATCCTCAGATGGTTCATAAAAGTCAGACAGTTCTGGCGGTGACGATGTTAGAAACTTCTTTCCTGTCACTAAGTAATATTCATTCATTGCTTCATCAACGTCTGTAAATGTGTGCTCTGCATGTCCCTGTTCTCTTAACTTTTTATTAATAAAGTCTAAGTGAGCAATCCTCCTTTTCTCGTAAGCGTCTCTTGCCTTAGCTAAATCTTCCATTGCCTTGTTATGGCGTTCTCTCTCTTCATCAGACCGCAATTTACTAAACATATAATTGCTGCCAGAGAAAGCCAATGCATTAACAATAGCCCCGCCCACCATCAGAACTAATCCGGACATCTTTTTATAAATGAATGAATCTTTTTTTAGAATGAATCTTTTTTTATAAATCAATCTGCCTAAATGCATTAATCTTTCTATGCATTAATCTTTTTTATAAATCAATATTTCTATGCATTGATGTTTTCTGGGATAATCCCCTGTGCAACAAGAAAGTCTTTTGAGGCAATCCCTGCCGTTATTACAGCTATAACCTTAACAACATCCTCAATGTCTAACCTTCCTAGATCAGCTGGTCTCATTTTAAACATGTTTTTTGCTAACGTGCTATATCCTATACTAAGGCCGCCGATTACAGCAGAGTGGTAAATCGTATTAATAATCTTTTTTTCGCTCATGTTTTTTATTAACTAAAAAAATAATTAAAATAATCATAATATGAAAGACTGTCTATGTGCTTTTTAATCAGATAATCTTTTGTTGCTAGAGCTAAAAATAAGGTTGTAACTAGTTTCGGCGAATCTTCTATCTTTCCCATGTTGGGCGGTTTTATTCTTAACAAACATTTTGCTAGGGTTGAGTAAACTATAACACCGACAATGGGTACTGCATAATTAACCAGCGTTGTACTCATGGTTTTATTATTTTATTTATTTAATTTTAGATTTAAAAATGACGGCCAAACACAGCGAATCTGATCTAAAGATTTTAATAGAAAATTGTAATGAACTATTTGACGAAACGATGAAAGTGTTAAACATTGATTTTAGTAAATCTGGGTTTGAGAATGATGTAAACAATTTAATCAAAAATCATAGTGAACTATTTAACGAAGCAATCAAAGAGTTAAACATTGACTGTAGTGATTCAGAAAAAGCTAAAATATTGGCAAACGTTCTTGTAAGATTAGGGTGTCTTGAAGTATTGCAACGCTTGGGTGAAGAATAAAAACGCGTTTACTTACTTTTACTTACTTTTTTTTTTTTTAATTTACGTAAATATTGTGGGATAAAAATGAACCCCACAAGCGAGTCCGAGTTTGAAATACTGCCCAACAACGTACAGTTGGAAGGTAGTAACAAATCATTAGGCAATATGTTCATTGAACTAGACATGGACATTATTAACCCTACAAACGTTCAGGAAAGTGTAACACATGCTATCTCTAAAATCCCTGGGTCTCTTCAAATTGCCCCGCCAGCAAAAGTGTTGTTGGCCATTCTGATTGAATATATAACCCCTGATGATAGTAGTATGCAAGTCTGGGTATCAACTAGACAGAAAGAAGTAATCAGCTATTACGACTTTACACCTGGCTGGGCTGATTACATGCTTACACAGTTTAACTATGCAAGTGAAGAAGCGAAATTGCGCGGCTCTGGCTGGTCTGAAGGAACAGTCCTCGAAATCAAATTAAGACAAACCAAATACTCTCCTATAGTCGGCAATTCTTACATCCCTCTCCCAAGAGAGTTAGTTTTTAAACGAGCAGCCTTAAACATACATAATTCTGACAATATGTGTTTCATGTGGTGTATTTTGGCGCACTTACACCCAGTTAAAAAGCACCCAGACAGAGTTTCTAATTATTGGCAGTATAAAGATAGCCTGAACTTTGATAACATAGACTTTCCAGTGAGTGTAGAAAGTATCGACCAGTTTGAAGAACAAAACAAACCAATAACTGTAAGCGTATACACCTGGAATTCAGTAGACAATCTAGTCCCTCTAAGGATTTCTCCCGAAGCCCCTACTTTAGGTGAATCACTTGAGAATCATGTAGACCTGATTCTGTTTGCAGACGGTTCCAAGAGCCATTATGTATTAATTAGAACAATGAGTAGACTTCTGACTTATACTACAAAGCACGAATCTAAACAAGAGCTTTGTAGAAGGTGTTTGGTCAGGATCCCCACTGTAGAGGCGGCTGCAAAACATAAGAAACATTGTAAAAGTTTTGTAGACTGTAAAATCGAACTTCTTACACCAAAACCAGGGTCTAAAGTTAGTTTTAAGAATGTACACAAAATGCAGATGAGCCCATACGTAGTCTATGCTGACTTTGAAGCAATCTTGCTACAGTACTACGGCCCTCAGCAAGACCAAAAAACAACCTTATTGTCCCGTCATCAGATCTGTTCTTATGCATTTGTTGCTGTTAGGTCAGATGGCGGACACACAGAACCGGAGATTTACAGAGGCCCCAACGCAGCTGGTCGATTTTTGGAGCAGATGAAACACCTTCGCAATCAATTCTCTAATCAGCTGAACCTTTAGATGACCCCCAAAGATGAAGAACGTTATAAATCAGCCACCCACTGCTGGATATGCAAATGCAAGTTATTAGGTGACACTGTAAGGGACCACGATCACATTACTGGAAAATTCAGAGGGGCGGCACACGACAGCTGCAGTCTTCAACTCAAGATTAACCCCGAAAAATGGAAACTGCCAATCTTCTTTCATAACTTGCGGGGCTATGATTCTCACTTTATCATGCAAGCAATAACTTCTGAATGTAAGAGGGTTAGCTGCATTGCACAATCATCAGAAAAGTACATGACCTTTACTGTAGACTGTTTTTCCTTCTATGACTCTGCCCAGCATCTGATGAGCAGCTTAGATAAATTAGCAGCAACATTCTTCACGGCAGGAGGCAGCAAATCATGGCCAAGAACAACAGTGCCACTCGAAACATGCAGGCAGAGTCTGCTGGACGGGGCAGATGACTGGGAGTGCACTGCAGACCTCCCAGAATGGAAGAGTCACCCAGAGATCATCAGCAAGAGTGGCATGAGACCAGACATAGTAGTCCACTCTAAGTCAACCAAGCAGCTGATCATGATCGAGCTCACGGTGCCATATGAGAACAGAATGGAGGCAGCTCAAATCTACAAGACTGAAAAGTATGCTGATCTGGCAAACAGCCTGAGGAGAGAAGGCTATCAGGTCAAAGTCCTCACTGCAGAAATTGGAGCTAGGGGGTTTGTAGGAACGTCTGCATACAGCCTCATGAAACAGCTCTCAGTTGCAGGGAAGGAAAAAACCAGAGCCCTGAAAGCAATGGCAGAAGCGGCAGAGAGGTGTTCAAGCTGGATCTGGTCAAGAAGGAACAAAAGTGAACTTCATAAGGCTTAATTTCCCTACAAATATCAGGTGTCCCTGTGGCTCAGTGGTTAAAGCGCGAGTCATTAAGTGGAAAATGAGCATGTCCAGAGGGTCATGGGTTCGAATCCCAGCCATGGCTCGTCCCAAGATGGGAAAAAAGGGGCAGCAGAGGGACATCCGGAGTCATGAACCGGGTGTGGCCCAACCCCCTAGAGTGTCAGGAGATAAGGGCCGAAACACTTGCTTGAAGGGGGCTTCTCTTCTGAGGACTCTCTGCTGCCACGCTCTCCACGAGTTTCTTTCTACTGATGCATGGGTAAACCATTGACTTCCGGGAATAGGCCGGAGGACGTCCGGGAAAGACCGGAGGACACTGGGAAAGACCAGAACCAAGGGCTTTGTGGGCTGGCTCCCCACTTTGCCTTAAACATGTGGCTACTAAAAATAAAAGGAAAAGATGCTCCCAGGATTCACCGAAAGGGGGAGAGAATGATGAATCCATCGGTGCTCAACCAATCATGACTGCAAATCCCAAACGGACTATGAACATGGACCAAATGGAATATCCATGTGTCTGTGGAAAGCGTTTCGCTACCACCCGTGGCATGAAGATCCACAGAACAAAGATGGGATGTGTGAAGACTCATCTGAATGAGCAGCAGCGCACTGCATCAGCAGATAAGACGTCGGAAGACCAAGGCCAGGATTTAAACCACAGTGCCAAGGACATCCACGCTGTTGGTTCGGATGAGGAATTTGCACAGGCCCTCGATGCCAGGCGCCTGAAACTCAACCTGCCACGAGCAAACGAAACTGAAGATTGGGAGAAACTGGATGCAAAAATCGTCCAAAGACTCGATGCACTGATAGGGAAAAGCACCCTGGAACACAAACTAGCCACATATGGGGACATTGTGTATGCCACATGTAGAGACGCCTATGGAGCAAAACTACCCAAAGAGAAAACACCTCCAAAGAAATCCAGACGCCAAGAAAAGATGGACAAGATCAGGGTCCAAAAGAAAAACCTCAAGATGCAAATGAAGACCGCACTGCCAGCTGAAAAACAAGGCTTGGAAAAACTGTGGAAAGACCTGAAAGAAAAACACAGTGCCCTCAGCAAAGCGGAATCTGCGAGGAAGAGGAAGAGCAAAAAGAAGAAGACACAAGAGCGCTTCTTCAGAGACCCCTTCCAGTTTGCCAGAACACTGTTTGAGCAGCCAAAATCTGGGACCCTAAGTGTGGACAAAGGAGTTCTTGAGCAGCATCTGAGGAAAACATACTCTGACCCACAGAGCAAAGCACCACTCGACATTCAAGGTCTGGTGTGGCCAACCAACCCTGAGGAACAGTTCAATGGCAAGCCTCCAACGTTGGCGGAAATCAAGAAGGTGGTCGACAAAGCCAGAGCCAAATCATCACCAGGGCCAAACGGAATACCTTACCAGCTTTACAAGAAATGTCCCAAGGTGCTGGAGTGGCTCCACAGGCTGCTGCGATCGGCTTGGAGAAACCAGAAGATCAGCGGCCAGTGGATGACGGCAGATGGTGTGTACATCCCCAAAGAGCAAAACTCAAGTGACATTAGCCAGTTCAGGCCAATATCACTACTGAACGTCGAAGGGAAAATCTTCTTCTCTGTCATGGCAGCAAGGCTGACCAAGTACCTGATGGAAAACAAGTACTTGGATGTGTCAGTCCAGAAAGGTGGCATCCCAGGCGTGGCGGGCTGTGTAGAACACGCCACAATGATCTGGGACGCAATCCAAAAAGCAAAAACAGAAAAGAGAGACCTGGACGTAGTGTGGCTTGATCTGGCAAACGCATATGGATCTGTGCCCCATGAGATGATACAGTTGGCTCTTGAGATGTACCATGTGCCAAAGAACATCCGCGACATGCTCAAGAAGTACTTCAATGGCTTCTCAATGCGGTTCTCTACCAAGGAGTACACAACAGACTGGATCAACTTGGAAGTGGGTATTGCAATGGGCTGTGCAATTTCCCCAATACTGTTCGTGCTGGCAATGGAACTCATCTTGAAAGCAGCAACAAACAACGCGAGACAAACAGACCTTGGCGATGGATACAAGATGCCTCCTCTCAAGGCCTTCATGGATGACACTACAGTGATTTCATCCAGAGAAGACGAGACACGTCATGTGCTGGAGAGGCTGGACGACATAGTTGCCTCATCCAGAATGAAGTTCAAGCCAAAGAAATCACGGAGTCTCTCACTGAGGAAAGGAAAAGTGGCCGGATCTGTGGTCTTCAGAGTTGCCAACCAGGCCATTCCAACAGTCACAGAAGAACCAGTCAAGAGCCTTGGAAGATGGTATGATGATACGCTGAAAGACACACAAAGAGCAAAAGAAACCAAGCAGATGGCGGAGGAAGGCTTGGAGACCATTGACCAGTGTGGGCTCCCTGGCAAATACAAGGTCTGGTGTCTGCAGTTCATGCTGATACCAAAGCTGCTATGGCCTCTGATGATATACGACATCTGCACCAGCATAGTGGAGGCAATGGAAGCCAAAATCAACAAGTTCACAAGGAAATGGCTTGGTGTCCCACCCTGTCTGACTGACATAGCGCTGTACTGTCGCCAAGCAAAGCTGAAACTACCCCTGAAATCCATCCTGGAGGAATACAAAGCAGGGAAGATCAGACTTCAAAGCATGCTGGAGGACTCAGGAGACAAGGTGGTAGAAGCAATTAAGCCCCAGCTGAAGACAGGCAGAAAATGGAAAGTTCAAGAGGCGATGGATTCTGCAAAAGAAAGTCTCAAGATCAGAGAAATAACAGGACACACACAGACCAACAGACAGGGACTGGGGGTGACCAAAACTGAATGGTGGTCAAAGGCCAAAGGAAAAGCCAAAAGAGACATGATGATTCAGGAGATGAGAAAAGAAGAAGACCAAAAAAGACTCCAAAAAGCAGTCCAGCAGAGCCAGCAAGGGCAATGGACAACGTGGGAGAATGCACTCCAAAGAAGTCTCACTTGGAATGACATTTGGCACATGGCCCCTCTCAGGATCAGCTTCATTCTCAGATCTGCATATGACCTTCTGCCCTCAAATGCAAACCTGGTGAAGTGGGGGAAAACAGACGATCCTGCATGCCCCCTCTGCCATGAAAAACAAACAGTGGAGCATGTCCTAAGCTCATGTAAAGTAGCCCTGGCTCAAGGAAGGTACACATGGAGGCACAACCAAGTGCTCAAAGAAATTGTACAAGTAGTCTGGGCTAGTACCAACACCACAAAAGGGAAAATCAGGACTCCAAAAGCACCCGCAACATTCTTCACGGCAGGAGGCAGCAAATCATGGCCAAGAACAACAGTGCCACTCGAAACATGCAGGCAGAGTCTGCTGGACGGGGCAGATGACTGGGAGTGCACTGCAGACCTCCCAGAATGGAAGAGTCACCCAGAGATCATCAGCAAGAGTGGCATGAGACCAGACATAGTAGTCCACTCTAAGTCAACCAAGCAGCTGATCATGATCGAGCTCACGGTGCCATATGAGAACAGAATGGAGGCAGCTCAAATCTACAAGACTGAAAAGTATGCTGATCTGGCAAACAGCCTGAGGAGAGAAGGCTATCAGGTCAAAGTCCTCACTGCAGAAATTGGAGCTAGGGGGTTTGTAGGAACGTCTGCATACAGCCTCATGAAACAGCTCTCAGTTGCAGGGAAGGAAAAAACCAGAGCCCTGAAAGCAATGGCAGAAGCGGCAGAGAGGTGTTCAAGCTGGATCTGGTCAAGGAGGAACAAAGTGAACTTCATAAGGCTTAATTTCCCTACAAATATCAGGTGTCCCTGTGGCTCAGTGGTTAAAGCGCGAGTCATTAAGTGGAAAATGAGCATGTCCAGAGGGTCATGGGTTCGAATCCCAGCCATGGCTCGTCCCAAGATGGGAAAAAAGGGGCAGCAGAGGGACATCCGGAGTCATGAACCGGGTGTGGCCCAACCCCCTAGAGTGTCAGGAGATAAGGGCCGAAACACTTGCTTGAAGGGGGCTTCTCTTCTGAGGACTCTCTGCTGCCACGCTCTCCACGAGTTTCTTTCTACTGCAGAATCTTTACACGTCTATCCAATCACTAAAAAACATTTCGACCCATCTTTAGTTCGTAAAGGCGTCTATCCTTATGAATACATGGACTCGTGGGACAGGTTTGATGAGCAAGCGCTGCCACATAAAGACGACTTTTACAGCCGTCTTAGAGGTGGAGGTATATCTGACGCCGACTATGAATACGCGCAGAAAGCCTGGACAGAATTGCACTGCAAAACGATGGGCGACTATCACGATCAATACTTGATGGCCGACGTGTGTTTATTAGCTGACGTCTTTCAGAATTACAGAGCTACTTGCATGAAACATTACGGTCTAGATTCGTCACAGTACATCTCTGCCCCGGGCCTTTCTTGGGATGCATTCTTGAAGTCTACAAACATTCAGATCGACTTAATATCTGATCTGGATACACTTCAGATGATTGAGGATGGGCTGAGAGGAGGCATTAGCATGGCCTGTCATCCTTACCGCAGAGCCAACAACAAGTATTTAGACGATTATGACCCCACCAGGCCATCCAACTATCTAATGTACTTAGACGCCAACAATCTGTATGGGTGGGCCATGAGCCAGGCACTGCCATTAAGAAACTTTAAAATGATAAACGGGCCTCATGATGTTGATCGGGTGGTAGGACTATTGTCAGATCTTACGCCCGATAATCCAATAGGACTAGTCTTAGAAGTGGACTTAGATTATCCTAAAGAATTGTACGGCCCCCATAACGATTTCCCCTTAGCCGCAGAAAAATTAAAGATGAGCCCCGCCGAACCACCTAAACTCGTGCCTAACCTCTTTAACAAAACTAAATATGTCTGTCATTATCGGCTGTTACAGTTTTACTTAAGACATGGACTGAAACTTACTGCCGTTCACAGAATAATTACTTTCGACCAAGAGCCTTTCATGAGGCCATACATCATGAAGAACACCAACCTTAGAACCAAGGCCACGGACGCCTCAGAAAAAGACTTCTTTAAGTTGATGAACAACAGTTGTTTTGGTAAGACGATGGAAAATCCACACAATCGTAAAGACGTAAGATTAGTTACAAAAGAAAAACAAG
>JAMYXO010008244.1:7500-11096 GCA_033310375.1 Conus canariensis
ACGGACGGAGAGAGGCGTTGAATGACGAGCCCCTGTATCTGTTCTGCCCAGAAGAAACGCTCTCCTCCGCCATAGTTCTCTGCTGAAGATTATGGGATAGGAACGGTGACGTCATCGGCAGATGAGGGGAGAAGATTTGGTGGAATATGTAGTCAACTGTAGATTGCTTGTTGCAGTTGTTTGTTTTTTTTTCAACCCTGTATAAAACTGTACGGTGCATTGTTTATCAGCTTTTTTTTTCTGTGTACAAAACGGTTCAATACGTCGATTATTGTATGGCTTTTCCAGTCTAAAACTATGCAGTACATTTTTTAAAGTTAATTTTTATATCTAGTTGCAAAGCAAGACGACTGCAGGCGGAAATCTAAACAAATCTTAAATAAATGTTAGCGAACCGCCAATCTTGCGCTGAAGTGATTGAAGATAAGTGATTGCTCGTTCATTTTCGTTGTCCTAATTGTTTTGTTTCTTGCCTGAAGAAGATCTCAGAGGTCGAAACCCGTCGTGTTTTGAATTGTGATTCGTTTGTCCACTTTTTTTTTTTTTTTTTTTTCGGTTCGCTAACATTTATTTAAGATTAATTTGTATATGCTAGGTAGATACCCAAGGTCTGACCAGCGCGTTGGGCTAATACGTAAGTCGTAGCCGCGATACCCTCTTCTTAAATTCTCTCATCTTCGTCACTGATTTATTCATCCATCAGCTTTCAATCACGCGCAATGTGGTCTCGAAACTTAGCGGAGGAGGTGTAGCGTATGTGGACTAGTCCGCACGCAGTGTTACCTCGTTGATGAAACTGAAATTGAAACTGAGACTGTGTTAAGCCTATGCACTGCGTCGCTTGTCGCGTTACTTTTTCGTGTTTACAACTAATCAATACAGCGTGTGTTATTCTTGTTTCGTGCTTAAATCTAGTCAATACGTCGTTTTTTTGGCATCTCTTTATGTGCGTCAGACTGTGTAATTCGTTGTTTTCGCATCTCTTTTCCTCGTCTAAAATACGCATTCATCATGTCTTGTGTCCACTTTTTCATCTCTAAAGCAAAAATGTACATCTCTTGTTGCGTTTTCTTTCCATGTCTAGAAACCACGTGGTACACTGGTTGTTATTTGTTTGTTTTTACCTGTCTTGGACTATGCTACACATTGGAAAAAAACTCTTTTCCACGTCTAAAACTGCGCAAGATTCGTTTTTGCTTTCCTTTTGCATGTCTAGAACGACGCATTAATCTGTTGTTGTTGTTGTTGTTGTGTCACTTTTCCTTGAATAACAGAATGCCATACATTGATTGTGGTATTTATTTCCCATGTGTGAAACGATGTCATGCATCGTTGATTGCATTTCTCACAGTGTCTAACACTTTGTCATACATCGTTTGTTGCATTTTTCACAGTTTCTAACACTATGTCATGCATCGTTTGTTGCATCTCTGTTCCCTGTCTAACACTGTCATACATCGTTTGTTGTATCTGTGTTCCCTGTCTAACACTATGTCATGCATCGTTTGTTGCATCTCTGTTCCCTGTCTAACACTATGTCATACATCGTTTGTTGCATCTCTGTTCCCTGTCTAACACTATGTCATGCATCGTTTGTTGTATCTGTGTTCCCTGTCTAACACTGTCATACATCGTTTGTTGTATCTGTGTTCCCTGTCTAACACTATGTCATACATCGTTTGTTGTATCTGTGTTCCCTGTCTAACACTGTCATACATCGTTTGTTGTATCTGTGTTCCCTGTCTGACACTGTCATACATCGTTTGTTGTATCTGTGTTCCCTGTCTAACACTATGTCATACATCGTTTGTTGTATCTGTGTTCCCTGTCTAACACTGTCATACATCGTTTGTTGTATCTGTGTTCCCTGTCTAACACTGTCATACATCGTTTGTTGTATCTGTGTTCCCTGTCTAACACTATGTCATACATCGTTTGTTGTATCTGTGTTCCCTGTCTAACACTGTCATACATCGTTTGTTGTATCTGTGTTCCCTGTCTAACACTGTCATACATCGTTTGTTGTATCTGTGTTCCCTGTCTAACACTATAATAATAATGATAATGTTAATTTATATAGCGCCTATTCTCTATAATTTAGGGCTCTAAGCGCTTTACATTACCAACAGCAACAACCAACAACAACACACACACACACACACACACACACACCGCGCGCGCGCGCGCGCGCGCGCGCGCGCGCACACGGATGAAAAATCCAGTAAATTCATACGAGATACAAAATGGTGAAAACAAGAGCAGCCACAAAGAAAGAAATGAAAAAATGCTCAACAAAAAGTAAGTTCGATTCTTGTGAATGTTCTCGGCTTGAATCGCAATCTCAATCTACGACTCAGAACGAGCAGGGATCTAGCCAAACGAACAGCCACAGCACATCAGACCCTGCAACGGCGTGCGAAAACCCTTATAGAAATACTGGTCAGTCTGGAAGTTCCTTAGAATTACTGACGTGCACAATTAAAATGCTCTGCGACAGAATTTCGGTCTTCGAAAAGAAATTAGAGGAGCTGACGAAAGACAGCAGCAAAAAATGGATCTACAAACAAGCTGAAACTGTAAGTGTTGGTACACAAACAAATAGTTCAACAACAGCATCTTCCGACGCAACACAACGCAGCAACATACCAACATATGCAGACAAGCTGAAGTCTCCAGCTCACAAAAAATTTATTTCAGTAAAACTCCCCTCTCAGTCAGTGCCACAAAAGCCCCCAGAAGAAAAACCATCGAAAGCAAAGAAAAAGGAACAGTTGGCTGACGTCAAATCTATTGGCATCAAGTCCGATGACGCCAAAAAGGTACATTCCGACTCTCTTCCCAATGTTCTTTTTCTGCACGACTGTTATGTCAAGAGTCAACGCTAGGCGCCTGGGAGAGGCCTACGGACTTAAAGTTGTCTCCAAAAGAGCTTTCAAGATCTCAGACTGTGAAAAAGAACTTGAAAACATTGGTTCAGAAGTTCCGGTTGATTGTGTGATACTGCATACTGGAATAAATGATTTGAAAAGTACTGACCCTGGAGTTACAGCAAAAAAGATGATTAGTGTTGTCAACAAAATCAAACAGCAATCTCCGAAAACAAAAATCGTGGTAAGCAAAGCAACGCCAGTCAAAGATCAGATTCTGGAGGGGAGACGACAACTATTCAACGCTTTACTGTTCTCCGAATTTCCTCGTCAACAGACATCTCTTCTCTCTCATGAGAACCTTGATCCTCTCAACAACCGGCTCATGAGGGATGCCATCCACCCGTCTGACAGAGGTACCAGCATCCTCGCGGGAAATCAGGGCGGCATGTCCGTCGTCTCTTTTGGCAGAGACAACGCCGGAGACATCGCCAGAATCAGACACGCGGGAGAGGCGCCTGGAACCACGAGCCATTCCTCCCACCTCCTGCTGGTCGTGTCGGAGCTCCCGGTCCGTGGCATTTCCATCCTCGTGCAGGGGACACATGGGACTCTTTCAGCTGGCAATTCGTCCCTTGGTGACTCGTCAACTTCACCTTGCCATTTGACTCTGTTAACTATATCTTATGAAAACTTCCAATGATAATTTATTAATATTTCAATGGAACT
>JAMYXO010008245.1:0-11095 GCA_033310375.1 Conus canariensis
CCCCAATAAGAACCACAGGCCGCACGTGCAGAAAAATGAGATCCGCCTGCACACACAGAGTTGAAATCAAGTCCCGCACGCCATAAAAGACCGTTGGCGTGCCCAAAAGACATCCTGAAGATAGCAAAGCTAGAAACAAGCTTGTAGATTTTACCACTTCATTTAAAAAATATTTTTTTTAACAATGTTGCTCCCCAAGGGGTTGAGCACCTTCAGATTTTTTAAGAACTTTTTATATTGTTCATTATTTTTATATAAATATATATATAATATTTATATATATATATATATATACTTATTATATATATATATATATATATATATAAAAAATATATATAAAATACATAATGCGGGACAATTAAGTAGGGGGGAAAACAAGTGCAGGCTAACAATTCTTCAGTCATTATAGTAATGACTTGGCAAAGATTTGAACTTTTAGAAAAAAAATTGAAGATGAAGAAATGGGGGTATATATCATAATATGAGAAACCCTTCACTAGCTGCCTGAGGGAACCATCGCAATCCCTCCTGAAGGCACATCTATTTGTATTGCCTGCTCCTAGGCCTTTCGTCCGCTGGATCGGACTCATCAGGGAGACACGGCTGATTGTGTCTGTGCTCTTGGTGTCAAATAGGACACACCACAGTCCATAATTCTGTGGTGTTTTCACCACCAAGAGTTCAAAAGAGAATGCAACAGCACCCCCGAAGCAGCCAGCGAAGGGTAGCAAAATGGAACAAAACGAAAGTATATATATTGATTTTCTTGCGCATTGTTAATTTGTAATCTGTTGGTACTGCTATGATAGTACATAGTAAAACATGACATTTTAATACGGGCTTAAACGGACACTGTTTTTTTTTAAAGAATATTGTGAATCATGTTTTTGATCATTCAAAATCATAACTTTTACTGCTGTTCTTGGATAATACCGCTCATTCCTACGAACACACATATGCACATGCATGCATGTGCACGTCCACACCCACACGTGTGCACACATACTCGAATACACATAAACGCACAAATGCATACACACACGTACAGCGTATACGCCCACATACAAAGACACACTAAAATACACACATATATGTACATATGCTATACGTGTAAATGCTTACACAAACCCACAAATCACACACCCCACACACACACACACACACACACACACACACACACCATACGCACTTCTGCACAGGCACACACACGTGCACATACATGCAGGCACACACGTGAAACCACACTCAAACACACACACAGACACACGTGCGCGCCACACACACACACACACACACACACACACACACGTGCGCGCACACATCACACACAAAAACGCATACGTGCGCACGCATACATACACACACACACATGCGCACGCGCACGCGCCCACACATGGGCCCGTGCCAACACATCCATACACACACATGTGTACATTCACTAAACATCACATACAAAAAAAAAGTAAACAAGTTGGGTATTTTTTGCTCCCATAAGAAACCTAACACAGAGTAACTTTTATTCAAGACTGGCACAGCCTTTTAAACTTGAATGAAGTCAGACAAATACATAGACGAACAATTTAATAGTGGGGGAAAAACCAAGCGCAGGCCAACAACTGAACTATCTTCATAGTAATGACTTGGCAAAGATTTGGACTTAAGGAGGGGGGCGGGGGGGGGGGGGGGGGGTTGAGGATGGAGAAACTGGGAACATGAAATTAAGAAAATATGTTACAGATATGAAAACTCTTGACTAGCTGCATAAGGGAACCATCGCAATCCCTTTTGAAGGCAGATATATTTGTATTGCCTGCTCCGAGGCCTTTCGTCCGCTGGGTCGGACTCATCAGGGAGTCAAGGCTGGTTGTGTCTGCGCTCCTGGCGTCAAATAGAGACACACCACAGTCCTAATACTGTGGTGTTCTCACCACCAAGGGTGCAAAAAAGAATCCAATAGCACCCCCAAAGCAGCCAGCGAAGAGTAGTAAATGAAACCAAACGAAAGTGTGGGAGGAAAAAAGTTGCTGAAAAACTAAAGACATTATGCAAATAGTATAAAATGTAGTAAAAAAAAAGAAAGACAACCAAAGTTAGGTAGGCACTCAAGGTCTGACCAGCGCATTGTCAGTATCTGCTAAGTCGTAGCCAAGAGACCCTCTTCTTCAATTCTCTCATCTTAGTTGTTCATTCATTTATCCATCAGCTCAAAATCAAGCGTAGTGTGGTCCCCAAAACTGAGCGGATGTGGTGTAGCGTATATGGACTAGTCCACACACAGTGACGCCTCCTTGATGAAACTGAAACTGAAACTGAAAAACTGATATCACCGATGTTTCCATACATGCAGTTTTGTTTGCTCTCTATTTAGTACTGTCATCTTTGTTTCACTCATTGCCCTGGTTCTTGGTTATTCCTATGCACAATATTGTGGACCATTTCATCGTCTTTGCATGGAACAAAATTTCAGGACAGGCATTTGTCCTGTTCGTCTCTGTTCCCGCATTCTCAACCGGGGCTATTTTCACAAAGAATGATCCAGAATGAGCTCGTTCTGTCCATGCAGACACACAAGGTGGGAACGGTCACAGAGGCACAATACTAGGGTTTGAACCTTACCCTTAGGTTATATGTTTTCAGTTCTATTCTTCCATTCAACGGCCCCACTGAGAGACACAGGCCACGATCCTTTGGATCAAATCAGTAACAACTACAACATCGCGCTTCGCCAGGACTCACTAGAAACTTACTTACGTTGTGTAAATTGTCTAAATGTCGGTAGTACTGTATGGGGAGTAGCAAATGGGTGTTTGATTGTGTGTGCCTGACCATTTTGCCATGACTTTAATGACTTTGATTCTTTCTTCTGTTAACTTTATTTCCACCCCCTCTCTCTCTCTCTCTCCTCTCTCTCTCTCTCTCTCTGTCTGTCTGTCTGTCTGCCTGTCTGTCCGTCTGTCTCTCTGTCTCTTATCTGTCAGTCTGTCTGTCTGTCCGTCTGTCTGTCTGTCTAGCTGTCTGTCCGTCTGTCTGTCTGTCTAGCTGTCTGTCTGTCTGTCTGTCTGTCTGTCTGTCTGTCTGTCTGTCTGTCGTCTCTCTCTCTCTCTCTCTCTCTCTCTCTCTCTCTCTCCTCTCCTCTCCTCTGTGGTGGTGTTGTGTGTGTGTGTGTGTGTGTGTGTGTGTGTGTGTGTGTGTGTGTGTGTGTGTGTGTGTGTTAGAGTTAGATTTATTAAGGCTAAGTATTATTTTGACCCCTGTAGTTTTAGAGCCAACTTATTGTTAGCAACAAGAAATGAACATGCCCTCTACGATCTTGCTATGTACATATTTTATGAAGCTCAAAAGCCAATACGAACGGTATATTCATAATAGTTTGCGTAGCGTACATATGTGTAATGGCTTTTCCTTTCCATTTTCTTTACTGAGAGTCCTTCTCGTGTGTTGCATTGCGGGTGTCACCCCTTCAGTATGGACTATGGCCTCAATTTGAAGAAATCATTCGCATTCCTCTCTCTCTCTCTCTCTCTCTCTCTCTCTCTCTCTCTCTCTCTCTCTCTCTCTTCTCTCTCTCTCTCTCTCTCTCTGTGAGTGTGTGTGTGTGTGTGTGTGTGTGTGTGTGTGTGTGTGTGTGTGTGTGTGTGTGTGTGTGTGTGTGTGTGTGTGTGTGTGTGTGTGTGTGTCCTACCTACATTAGCTTCATAGACTATGAAGAGTCATTCGATGTTTTGACAGAGAGACATTCTGGACGCTGTTGAGTCTCTGTGGAATACCCCAAATCCTTGTCTTCCTGATCGTGGGCAGCTGTCAAGAGATGTCATGCAGGATTACTAATATGGAACATTTATGAGATTGCTCGGAGATCCATCGGTCCTTCTGCTTTCTGGGGAGCAGCAGAAACAAAATCGTAATCTACAGAAAGTAGACAGTATAAAATGTTCCTGGCCTCCTCCTCAACACAAATAAGTAAATATGTCTTAGTTTGAAAAGTAGGTTGTAGCAGGTAAGCTACTATTTGTTCAGTTTACGCCCAACTACAAAATAGTGGGATTAGCAGTTTCCCAACGCACCTCACTCGAGGGTCGAGGTTGTGTAGACTAAGAAGTTGCAAGAGCGCGATCGTGTGCAGTCAGGTAACAACCAGCTTCCTTCACCAATCAACCGTTTCGTTAGACTTCTGCTACGCACATGAATGGCCCCATTCCTTTGGCAGGCTTTGAAAAACTGCTAAATGACAATAAGGCTTGACAGTTCCTCAAAATCATCATCAGTATTTGGCAGTGCACCCAGCAGTTTGGGTGGTCTTGGTCTTCAGGTCCATTGACAAAAAGCTCTGGACTCTGTCCTCCCTCAGGTTGGGCGAAGGACACTGGGGCGCAAAAACTAACACAAAGGGGCGCTAGAGCCATCCCAGGTAAGTGTTTGAATGCTAAATATGGCGTGTGTGAAGACATAAATGTTTGGCATTGGCGGCACATTGCGAATTCAATTGTCTTTTGAAACTTTCACACCCATTTGTTGTCTGAGGGCTCTCTTGACTAAACATCAGGTAGGCATATGACATTAGGTAACACACAGTTCGTCAAAACACAGTCAGCGAAAGCAAAGCATCTTGAGTCATCCGTTTATGTGCCATGATGTCGAATGTAAACATCTCTGACACTTCTGCAGTCAATCCTTCTGACGACCATTGTTGATTTCGGAACAGTGCTTCTTCCAAAGAATCCTGAAAATCGGCCCCACCAGGACGATCCGAAAAGAAATCTATGGAATAGAAGCTTTGCTGTTGGAAGGTCTTCATGAAACACGCTGTGAGCCGGGATTTCAAAAGTTAGGTGCACTACAGGTCAACATTTAAGGCCAAAGATTCTTTTCAAGGAACAGCTGTTCCATCATCGTCTTGGAAATGCATTCTGTTTCTAAAGGACTAATCACAGAGTCATACTTATGTCCACACACCATATTTTATTGAAAAGAATCCAATTGCTGACCTACAAATGACGTCAAATACAAGCACATCCTTTTGCTTGGCGTGGAACTACAGTCTGTTTCAGCGTAATGGAAATTTCACCTAGCAAAGGCATGTGAGAGCACCCCTTTGTCCAGGCAGTCACAGCCCAAGACGTCCCATCAACCATCGCCTCATAGGCAGTGTTATGACACGCGTTGTCACCGGCTACAGTTTGTGCTGGACCTGCAGCCACAAATTGACGTGCCAACTCAAATAGTTGCTGGAGAAAAAAAAAATGTGTATAACAGGTTGGCACATTCCGCAAAGACACACACTGTCATTCCGACATATTTCGGGCAGAAATCATTGTGTCCAGAAATGTTTTCTGAGTATGAAGTGATACAGAAAGCTTTCAGAAATAGTTTATGACACATAGTTGGTATATTACTAACCTACTGCTGCCATGTTTTATTGACGGGACATTTCATAATCATTGCAAATGCCATTTATTAACAGGATCAACAAGGTCAATGGGTTCAGTGCTGTGCTGAGCTTTTGATGAATTGGGTTCATTTCCCTTATCATACTGAAATCTGAAATAGACACGTCATGGTCCATATTGATGTTTCAGTATTCTAGTGATCTAGAGCAGCGAATTCATAGGTTTCAATGCTACATTTCTGCCCCATCCACCACTGAGCTAAAGTGTACTTCCATAACTGGGCGTTCGGTATCATTAAAAAAAGGGAGGGGGGGGGGGGGGTCATGTTTATGAATTTGTCAGTGTATACCTTCATTTTCTTCTGTCCATTATCCTGAACGCGAGCGTGTGTGATGTGTGTGTGTGTGTGTGGTGTGTGTGTGTGTGTGTGTGTGTGTGTGTGTGTGTGTGTGTGTGTGGTGTGTGTGTGTGTGTGTGGTGTCTGCGGACGCGTGTATGTGTGTTGTGTGTGTGTGGTGTGTGCGTGTGTGTGTGTGTGTGTGTGTGTGTGTGTGTGTGTGTGTGTGTGTGTGTGTGTGTGTGTGATTCATTGACTGACTTATTTGTTCGCTACTTCCAATTATTTACTTATTACGGTTTGTATCGATGTTTGTATTGATGTGAAGTCTCTAAGCTTAGCGGAGGAAAAAAAAACTCTCAATGACTTTTCATTATTTTGCTCAGTGCTAACGCTGCAAGGCCGACATTTATAACTATTATGCAGCTGTAGGCCAGATTCAAAATGTCAGAGGTTAGACTATTGTCAGCCATGATAAAACAAAAACAAAACAACAACAATAAAAAAACACCCGCACCCAAATTAGGGTTATGGCTATCCACGGGTTATCTAACAAAAAGCTAGGCCCGCCCAATTAGACATTGAGGTGATGGCTTTTCAGGGCTCACCAGCTGAAAGCTGGCCACTACCAGATAGGCACTGGAGTGATGGCTTGCTCAGGATTATCCGTCTAGAAACCAAACTCACCTGATTAGATGCTGGGATGATGGCTTTCTTAAATTAAACACCTAGACTCAAGACTGTCTTTTAATTCAATGCACATTAATTTCACTAATTTTCAAAAGTGGTTTTTTTTTTTGCTTTAAAAAAGGGGATATTTTTATGATAAATACTCTTTAGAACGAGAAAAATACACAAAAGCAAAATTTCAAAAAAACCCTTTACCCCCCAAAAAAGAAAATAAAAATTAACTCAATTCACAAGATCCCAAAAAGTTCCCCAAAATTACATAAAAAGGGGAAAAACGTTCACCATCCAAAACCACATAACTGTTTAAAAAACCCGCACATAAACATTTAGGGGTTTTTTTTTTGCAAAGTCCCCCACAGCCAAACATGTTGGGAAACGAAAAACTCATTAAAAACCCCTTTTTTTTCCAACACAATTTGAACATCAAAAAGAATACTGGAACTTCATTAAACCCGAAATTTCCCCCCAGAACCCAAAAAATTTTCCCTTTATGATCTAAGATGGGGGAAATTTTTAAAAGAAAAAATTTTTTTCAGAGGACAGTGACTACCAAATTTTACTAAATCTTTTTGGTTCAACAAATTACTAATTTTACCCAAAAGGTCTAACATGGCCCCAAAAATTTTCCCCATACCCTCCCTTCTCCCCCCCAAAATCCCCTCCAACAGTGTCCCCACCTTTTTCCCCCCTTCCCTCTGTGTTGTGGGTTGTGTGTGTGTGTGTGTGTGTGGGGGTGGTGTGGGGTGTGGTGTTGTGGGGCGTGCTGGTTTCCCCCGTTTCGTACGGTGGTTGTGTGTGTGTGTGTGTGGGGTTTTGTGTGGGGGTTTTGTGGGGTGTTTTGGGGTTTTGGGGTGATTTAAAAAAAAGCTTACGGGGAAAAAGAAAAGGGGGGCAGGGACAGATTTAAATTTTAACAATTAAATTTCCCGCAAGATGACCAACCGCATGTTTTTTTTAAAAAACCAACCGACTTGGAGCCCCTGCGGGAAAACGATGTTTTTAAAAGGCCAAAGAGATGTCAAAAAAGTGTAAAGGGTGAAAAAAAATTTTAGGGGAGTCAAAAAAAGTGGCCTCCATAGAAAAGGGGCCAGAGGGGAAAGACTTTTTTAATCCTTTTTTGGAAATATTAGTTGTTACCCAAAATGGGTTATTTTTCTTTGGGCCATAAACCCCCTGCTAGTTTTGCAAGGGGGGGAAAATTTCGTTAATTTTTTTATAAAGGTTTTTTTCCCGGGAAGGGAAACCCTTTGCTCCCTTTGTCTATGCATAGAATAACATTTTTTAAGGGAAAATACTTTTGCTCCACTTCATATGTAGTTTTAAACAACTTAAAAAGCTTTTCCCGGTATTTGGGTTTTTTTTTAAAATGTTAAAAATTTTTTTGCCCAAAAAAACCAAAAACTGCAGACCCATTTCTGAAAACCCCGGGTCGATGTGCCCTTTTTCCAATTTAAAAGTTCACAATCAAAATTTGCCCAGAACCCCCAAAGTTTTTTAAATTGGGGTTTTTTTTTCCCCGATTAAAAGTTAAGATGCTTTCGGGGTTTTTTTTTGCCTTGTGTAAAAAATTAAATTGTACTTTAAAAACTTTAAGGGAAAATGCAGTTGGGTTTCCCTCATTCTGAAGGGTTTTCATTTCTTTCCTTTTTGTGGAAAAAAAAATTGTACAGAATTTTTTACCCACAGGTTTAAGAGGGGCAGTCCCCCGCAAAAAAAGATTTTAAAAAGACAAATTTTTATGTGACATGGGACTGCCCAAAATTTAATTTTCAGGGGGTTTAAAAAATTCAGAACAGAGGGGAAAACGCCCTGCAACCCGCTGTTTTTTTAGGAGAAATATTTTACCACTGAAATAAACCCCGTGACTTCTGTTCACCAACCCTATGATTGAAAAGATGGAGGGACGGGGGGGGTTTTTAACAAAACTTGGCCAATTTATTTTTAGTTAATTTTTGGGTTTTTCTCAGGATTTAAATAGGTTTCTTTTAAAAAGAAGGGGAAAAAAGTTTTCGGTGGGTCCCCTTGCCCCTTGGGTTAAAAAGCAGGGGAAGCCCCATTTCCACAAAAGTCGACTAGACAAAATGAGGGGGTTTTAAAATCGGCCTCCCGTCAGATTTGAATGGGTGGGAAACAACTGTTGAAATGCCCTATTTTTGATTGTTTTTTTCTATGTGTTTTTTCAAGGGGAAGGTTTGGGTGCAAATAATAATAAAGACAATTTTTTTTCCCCGTGGAAAAAGGGGAGAGAGAAAAGGGGGAGAGAGGGGGGGGAAAAGAGGGGGGAGGGGGGAGGAGAAGGGGGAGAAGGAAGGGGGGAGAGAGGCGGGGGAAGGGGATTTTTATCACTTATCATCATCATTTATCAAACCCCCTTTAACTTTTTTATTAAAATTTTTTTCGTTTGCCATCCCCCCCCCTGGTTTTCCCTTTGTGAAAAATCCCCCGCGCCGCTTTTTCCGCCCCAAAACTCCCCCTCCCCCCCCCCTTCCAAAAACCCACAGCCTTTGGGCCCCGGGCCCCCACGCCCTGCCCACCCCAAACCAATTTTTTATTTTTACCCCATCTTTACATATAATTGTCATTAAATTTTTTTTTTATTATTATTATTTTTTTATTATATATTATTTTTATATTTTTTTTTAATTTATTATTAAATTTTTTATTTTCGTTCAATTATTAATTATTATCATTATTACAACATTATCCACCTCACACTTTTCAATTTTTTTTAAAAATTTTTAATTTTTATAAAACTATTATTTACTACCACCAAAGTCATGATTTCGAACCCTTTTTGAATTTTTTTTTGTGAATTGGTTTTGGTTCCGGGGTTTTCGGGAGGGCCCCCAATTTGGAGTATTTGGGGGGGGGAGAAAGGGGGGGGTTTGGGGGCCCAGTGATATAGTTAAAAAAATATGTCTCGGGTTTTGGGGTGGGTTTTGATGGGGGCCCCCTCACAACTAATTCAGAGCTCTCCAACTGGATGTAAATTAAATTTAAAAACTGTTAAACCCGGGGGCGGGCAAATTTTCTTTTATTGAATCTGTTCCCAAAGGGGAAAAGGGAACCAACTCTTGCTATTCAACTCAATAACCTTCCCCCGTCCAAATGGGGGAAATATTTTCAAAAAAATAGTAATTTGATTCTTTTATTCAAATACAACTAGTTGGGAAAATCTTGTTTTAAAAATGATCCCAAAATTTATGAAACACTGATCAAAAAGGGGGGAAAAACCCGTTTAGAGCCCCCAAAATATAAAACGCGAGCAAATTCAGTGAAAAGGGTCCAAAAAAATGCAAACCCCAAAAAAAATTTGAAAAGGTTCTGCCCTGGAAAAATGGATAAATCTCCCCCAGCCTTATAGGATTTTTTAACCCCAAAAATTTAGGGAATGAAATAATAGGCCTGGAATCTCCGCCCTTAAAATTTTCAAAAAAAAAATCCATCCTCGTAAATCGTAAGAAGCTGGGATTGTTTGTGCTAAATGTGTTTTAACGGGACTTTGGTCAAATATTTAGATCTTCGTCATTAAAAAGAAAAGGAAAAAAATCAGTGTAATGTATACCCAAACAAGCTCTACTTAATTCATACGATGGTAAGAGCGTAGTGTTTAAACTGAAGCAACATTCTGTGGATTAACGTACTTTTTCCCCCAAAAAGTGGAAACCATAAATGGATTTTTTTAAAAAGGGGTTTTATCATTCTTGCTATTTTTGGGCTCCATTTTAACAGAATTTCTCTGTGCTTACTCTGATACATACACTTTGCAGCTACCACGTTTCTCATTCGATCAAGGGGTGAGAATTCGCTGATCTGTAAAATTTTGTTGTATTTGTGTGAAATGGAACGCCAGATATAAGGCCAACTTGATAGAGTTTAAAATTCAAACACAGTAATTTCCTCAAATAAACGTTAAGAGCAAATACAAAGAAAAACTTCTTTCGAGTGAAAACTTCTTGTGTAAGTGTATGAGGGAGGAGAAAGAATGAAGAGAGAGAGACAGAGAGAGAGAGAGAGAGAGAGTGGGTGTAGGGTGGTTGGTGGTGTGGTTGGTGGTGGTGGGGGGTGGTGGTGGTGGTTTGGGGGTGTGTGGGGTGGTGTGTGGTGGTGTTGTGTGTGTGTGTGTGGTGTGTGTGTGTGTAGTTTGTGTGTGCGAGGGTATTGGTGTGTTGTTAGAGATTGTGTGTATTGATGGTATGTGTGTGTGTATTGCGCGCGCGCGTCGTGCGTGTGTGTGTGTGTGTTGGTGTGTGAGTGTGTGTGTGTGTGGTGGGTGGTGTGTGTGTGTGTGTTGTTCGTGTTTTTGTGTGTTAATCATGTTTCCTTTTCTTTGAATGAAAAAAAGTTAACATTCCTGTTGTGTGTGTGTGTGTGTGTGTGTGTGTGTTGTGGTGGTGGGTGGGGGTGGTGTGGGGTTTGTTTGTTGTGCGGGGTGTGTTGTGTGTGTTGTGTGTGTGTGTGGTGTGTGTGTGTGTTGTGTGTGTGCTTGTCTTTGTCTGTTAATCATGTTTTCCCTTTTTTTTGAATGAAAAATGTTAACATTCTGTTCATAATGTTTTCTAAAGGGGAGACCGCCTGCTAAACGCAAGAAAAGTTCCCTCATGTGTGTGTGTGTGGGGTGTGTTGGTGTTGTGTTGTGGGTGGGGTGTGGTGTGTGTGTGTTTTAAGAGAGAGAGGGAGA
>JAMYXO010008246.1:7500-11091 GCA_033310375.1 Conus canariensis
CTGCCCTCCCACTCCCCAGCCCCCATCTCTCTGTCTGTCTGTCTGTTTCTCTCTCTCTCTCTGTCTCTCTCTGTTTTCTCTCTCTCTCTCTCTCTCTCTCTCTCTCTCTCTCTCTGTGTCTCTCTCTCTGTTTTCCAAGTCTCTCTGTGTCTCTTTGTGTCTGTCTGTTTCTCTGTCTGTCTGTCTGTCTCTGTCTCTGTCTCTCTGTCTCTGTCTCTCTCTCTTCATCCCTTCTTCCCTTCCTCCTTCCACCCGTTCCTCTCTCCCTCTCTCGTCCACAGTACATTTATTTATGGATGAAAAAAGAATTATCGTCCCATCGAATTTTTTTTTAGGACCATAGGAAAAGAAGCAAATGTGCAAAAAGCACTCAACTTTTATAGCAAAATCGCGAACGTTGCTATAAAGCTGATTCACTAACACACACACACACACACACACACACACACACACACACACACACACACACACACACACACACACCCGTTACCGAGTTATACGAGGCTGACATTTTTATGCAGAATTTATGGATGAGACCGAGTCATACCGCCATAAACTTCAATTTAAAATAGGGACGCGACTTTTTTTTTTTTGAAGGGTACAGTAAAATGTGGAACGTTTCTTTGTCCGGTTGCTTTGAATCTGAGACGGTTTTTGTTGTTGTTGTTTATTTGACGATGCACTTTAAACTGACAGTGGACTTTGAATTGCATCCGACTGACTTGGGGGCAGTGCAGGTTCATCTCTTGTGGGTTGCCTTACAGAGTGACTTGATATGGATTCTTCTTGATGGGCTGCTGCTGGTGCAGGGGTTACGTCTGGACAGGGCTGGTGGTGGTTTTGTCTTGGAGGAGAGATCCAGAACAAAACAACGTAGGACTGTTACTACTGAGAGGGTACATTAAATGAAATACATGGGAAAGGTGGAGAGAGAGAGAGAGAGAGAGAGAGAGAGAGAGAGAGAGAGAGAGAGAGAGAGAGAGAGAGACAGGAGAGACAGACAGACAGACAGACAGACAGACAGACAGACAGACAGAGAGGGAGAAGGAGGGAGGGAGGCAGAGACAGAAAGAGAGAGAGAGAGAGAGAGAGAGAGAGAGAGAGAGAGAGAGGGAGGGAGGGAGGCAGAGACAGATAGACAGAGACAGTCCCATTGAGAGACAGGAAGAGATAGAAAGACTGAGAGTGAGACAGAGAGAGACAGAGATAGCTTGGGGGGGGGGGGGGAGAGAGAGAGAGAGAGAGAGAGAGAGAGAGAGAGAGAGAGAGAGAATAGCCAAACTAAAAAAAAACCACCTTCAAAATGCGACGTTTTCTCTAGTCTTCATCGCTTTAGTTCGGTCAAATTCTGTAACAGAAGTAGCAACAAGCTGTCGTCTGCAGAGTGAAACAAAGGCTAGTGTTAACACAGCTGTTTCCCAGGCCCTTGTGTGTGTGTGTGTGTGTGTGTGTGTGTGTGTGTGTGTGTGTGTGTGTGTGTGTGTGTGTGTGTGTGTGTGTGTGTGAGTGAGTTCTTTAATTTAGTGTCTGTTCACATTTGGTGATATTAGACTTTAAAAAAGAAAACAAACAAGCAAAAGGAGTGAGGGGAAGGGATGCGCTTATAATGAAAATCTATGAATCTGATGCATGGAAAGTACTTTTACTGTTTGCACAATTTCTGGTTTGTGGGTTATTGTTTGATAGAATCATGTACAGTCACATCCACGTTCGATTCTTTATATGATGAAGTTAATATTGAACAATGAAAAAGAATATGGTCACTGATAGAAGATTTGAACAATCGCATGCTACATCTTGGGAAAATTTGGTTTTCAACGAATTTAGTCGAAGCTTGTATGTATTAAAGATGACAAATATCGTGCACATGAGAAGATTTCATACTTCTCTGGAAGGTGTTCACTATTCACGCATTTTTCTAATAACGAATTAATTTCTTGAACATCAAGTTTTAAATTGACTCTCAGGTGTTTTTCTTAACGCACCATCTCTAGCTAATTTATCTGCTGTTTCCTTACCAGATATGCCACAGTGTGATGGAATTCAGCAAAAAGATATCCCATTCCCTTCAACATATAAACACGTATATAATGTCTTATTTCAAAAAGTAAATCTTTTTTATTTTTGATTCCCAGTTTTGCAAGCTATATAGAACTGACTTGGAATCAACGCAGAAAAGTATATAATATAGACAGCAGTGTTACTGTCTCACATAAAAATCAACGCCATAAGAATAGCATACAGTTCTGCTGTAAATATGGAGAACCCTTTCCCTAGAGAAAAGGATCGTAACTATGCTCACATAATTCTGGAAATATGTTGCGGACCGTTCTTCTTAATGCTAGACATGGGGTCATCGTCATTGTTTGTAATTCCTGTGTTTGTGTCGTTGCAGCCCTTGACACCGGAAACTGACACATCAATAACGGCTGAGCTACCGAGGATCTCAGCCCCCACCCCCCACCCTGCTTGCTTGAACGTCCGGCCAACGGCAACCCAGTCAACCAATGAAACGCGACAGACAAGCCAGGGGAGCGCACTCTGCGAGGGATTACCTTCAGCCTCTGTGACGTTGCTATCGATTGTCTCACCGCTGTGGGGTCTGTTATCTCACCGAGCTAACAACGTTCATCAAGGGAACAAAAAGCTAGGGAGACACAGTCGTCGTCGCTTTCCTCATTGTCACACGACCTGGAGATGGAACTCAAGATGTCTGTCAATGTCCATGCGAGACCCATGGTGTGATGGCATTTTCGCGCAGTTGTCGGTGAAAGTTTTGGTGTCGGTGCATGCATTTTATCTGAGTTGTAGTTTGTTCTTGTGAATTTTTTTTTTTCATCAACAAGACCATTAATATCGTTTTGAGTTTTCTGCTTCATTTCGTGTAAGGAAAAAAGAAATCGTCCATGTTTCTGAACAGACGGTGAATAACTTGATAACATTGAATCGTGCTGTTTGATATGAATGTGTGAAAGACGTCTCCCCTTTGTATGCTGCAATTAAAAGAGCATGTTCGTGATTCGTAACGTGACATTTGAGTGGAAAAATATCCTTGTTCGCTAAAGAAAGAAAGAAAAAAAAAGACAGCCATTTCTCATTGGATCGTGCCGAGAAGAAAAGTTGCCCGATTCAAGTTGTCTGCAAAAACAACAACAACAACAACGACGACAACCACAAGTTCTCAGCCCTCGTTTCAATACCCCGAAGAAACTCACACAGAAACTCCAAGTCAAATTCGCATACTTCGCAGCAGAGTCACGGAAAAGCGCACAGTAAACAGTGCATGCAACACGTGCAACTCGGAAAAGGACACAGTGGCCTGTTTGGCGCAGGGGTAAACAGTGGGTCAGCAACTTTGTCACAGCGCTACGGCGCCCAGGGCAGAGACAGTGGTGCTTGCTGCAGCAGACGGATGGAGATGATGAAGGATGGAGACAAGACGGCACTGCACGGCAGTGGAGAAGAAAAAGGGAGGACGAAACCGCCCACGGAAAAGGAGGAAGAAGAAGAAGAAGGTATTGTGATGATGATTATTAGTAGTAGCACTGGTTGCGGTAGGGGTGGGGTAGGGTTGTTCTTGTGTCATCATCA
>JAMYXO010008247.1:0-11088 GCA_033310375.1 Conus canariensis
GAAAGAACGAAAAAAGCAAGAGAGATAAAGAAAATGGAAAACAAAACACCGAAGGCTTCACCGTGAATAAGTGAAAAAAGAATTGATTAATTACTTAGTAGTTAGTTATAGTTAGTTAGTTAGTTAGTTAGTTAGTTAGTTAGTTAGTTAGTTAGTTAGCTAGTTAAGTTTAGTTAGTGTGTTAGTTAGTTAGTTCTATTATTCTGAATTTATAATCATCTTCTCATAACGTCTTCATGGCACATCAATCCTCCCTGTCTTACATTTCGTTCTTATTTCTTTCTTTATCTTCCTATTTCCATCTCTTCTTTGTTTTTTTTTGTACTCTATTCATTTATTTATTTCATTTTCTTATATATGTATGTATATACACATATTTTTTCTTTAAAAAAAGAGACAATTACAAAGTTAGAGACAGACAGAAAGGGTCTCTTTACTACTTGTAGTCTGGTCGAAGCCCAAAAAAAAAAAAGAGATAAACCTTATTCTCATTAACTAACTAACTAATTAAATAGCTAACTAAGTACCTAACTAACAAACTACCTTAATTACTGCTTAACTAACTAACTAATTAACTGTTCTTCACATTTGTTTTCTTCACATTTGTTTTCTTCACATTTTTTTCTTTGCTCGGCCGGAACTCGAACCCGCAACTTTTGGACGGGCGGGCGTCTGAAGGCGTGCCTTTTCAGACGGATGTCTTACCCCACTGCTAACAGACACCTACTCTACATTGAGAAATTTATGACTTATCAAGTTCACTTTTGTTCCTCCCTAACCAGCAGCTAGTTGAAATATTCAGTTGTTTCCTAGTTTCCTACACAAGTCTGTTCGTATGCCTGTTAGGAGTCTCCTGGCAACTTTAGAAAGTATGCTGAACTCAGCACTGCAGAACATAACGCTATCCCCATTCAAAACTGAAGGCAAAGGAAACCACATTGTCGTTGTCCTGAGGTTCAATACTATAACCGATTATTCCCTGTCACGTTACTACCACAGCGTCCATGCTGTGTATCGCACAAAGTGCCCCCTTCAGCTAAACAGGGATAACACTGTCAAACACAGAAGAAGGCAAGGGTAGGCAAGGCAGCCTTTCATCTCCATCTGCTTTATTTTTGCCAACTCTGCCCAGTTTGTTCTATGGTGCTGATGCTGACAGTGAAACAAATTGTTTATACTGATAAATATGTAGCTGACAATGATCATCGTTTGCCTGCTTCTGTTTCCCAGTCTTTGTATGACTGTCAAAACAATGAAGGGCAAATCAGCATGAAACTGTGTGGCGCCAATACACAGTGACTTACAGTGTGCCATGACTCTGAGAAAAAGTGCGTAGCAGAAACAGATTTGCATATGACTGTTAGTGTAAAAAATACTGAAGGCTATGAACAGGAAAATAATACAACCGAACGTGATTCAAAATGGATGCATTTACCCAACACAGAGAAAACTAATGTTAGAACATCAAGCACATGTGGCACAGACAGCGCCTAGCTCACCACAGCAGCACACCGAATCTTGTCAACAAAACATTCACACACAAATGATGGCAACTATTGTGGAAAGAGGGAAGACCTTGGTCAATCTCCTCCGTGTTTGTGGCCAAGTTCAACACATCACTTCTACCTGGAGCAAAGATGTTGTGAAAGGAAATCCTCACTAGGACCCATCGTGACTGTTGAGTTGTGAAGTTGTAAAGTGGACTATTACTATGTGTGATTGACATTCCGAGGATTAGTTACAAATATGTTTAACAGCACGATGTGGGATCCATGTCACGATGAACGTTTGTAAAGGTCAATTGTACAACGTTGTTTCCACATAAGTTTCGTATATCTGCCTCCCTCCTCACTCCATTTCCCCCAGCCCTCACCCTTACCCCATTCCCCCATTCCATTCCTCCATAGTCCGTTTTTTTGTAATGGGCCTTAATAGCCTAAACCACATTAAAGTATTGGCATTCATATTCTCTCTCATTCTCTCTCTCTCTCTCTCTTCTCTCTTTTCTCTGTATCTCTGTCTCTCTCTCTCTCTCTCTCTGTATCTCTCTCTCTGTATCTCTCTCTCTCTGTATCTCTGTATCTCTCTCTCTCTCTCTGAAAATTACAAATTGAATACGTATGCAAATTAATACCTACATACCTAAATAAATGCCTTAATGAATAAAGAAATAATGAATAAATATATACAAAAAAGATAAATAAGTAAATAAGTATGTAAGTAAATAAATAAATGAGAAAAACAAGGAATAATTCATATACCACGAAGATTCTGGAGAATTATTAAAAAATCATTGAGGATAACATAGACGTTTTCACAATTATACCACTAGAGCAAATAATGAAAAAACGGAAAGAAAGAAAGAAAGAAAGAAAGGAAGGAAGGAAGGAAGGAAGGAAGGAAGGAAGGAAGGAAGGGAGGGAGGAGGAAGGAAAAGAACGAAAAAAGCAAGAGAGATAAAGAAAATGGAAAACAAAACACCGAAGGCTTCACCGTGAATAAGTGAAAAAAGAATTGATTAATTACTTAGATTAGTTAGTATAGTTTTAGTTAGTTAGTTAGTTAGTTAGTTAGTTAGTTAGCTAGTTAGTTAGTTTAGTTAGTGTGTTAGTTAGTTAGTTCTATTATTCTGAATTTATAATCATCTTCTCATAACGTCTTCATGGCACATCAATCCTCCCTGTCTTACATTTCGTTCTTATTTCTTTCTTTATCTTCCTATTTCCATCTCTTCTTTGTTTTTTTTTGTACTCTATTCATTTATTTATTTCATTTTCTTATATATGTATGTATATACACATATTTTTTCTTTAAAAAAAGAGACAATTACAAAGTTAGAGACAGACAGAAAGGGTCTCTTTACTACTTGTAGTCTGGTCGAAGCCCAAAAAAAAAAAAAAGAGATAAACCTTATTCTCATTAACTAACTAACTAATTAAATAGCTAACTAAGTACCTAACTAACAAACTACCTTAATTACTGCTTAACTAACTAACTAATTAACTGTTCTTCACATTTGTTTTCTTCACATTTGTTTTCTTCACATTTTTTTCTTTGCTCGGCCGGAACTCGAACCCGCAACTTTTGGACGGGCGGGCGTCTGAAGGCGTGCCTTTTCAGACGGATGTCTTACCCCACTGCTAACAGACACCTACTCTACATTGAGAAATTTATGACTTATCAAGTTCACTTTTGTTCCTCCCTAACCAGCAGCTAGTTGAAATATTCAGTTGTTTCCTAGTTTCCTACACAAGTCTGTTCGTATGCCTGTTAGGAGTCTCCTGGCAACTTTAGAAAGTATGCTGAACTCAGCACTGCAGAACATAACGCTATCCCCATTCAAAACTGAAGGCAAAGGAAACCACATTGTCGTTGTCCTGAGGTTCAATACTATAACCGATTATTCCCTGTCACGTTACTACCACAGCGTCCATGCTGTGTATCGCACAAAGTGCCCCCTTCAGCTAAACAGGGATAACACTGTCAAACACAGAAGAAGGCAAGGGTAGGCAAGGCAGCCTTTCATCTCCATCTGCTTTATTTTTGCCAACTCTGCCCAGTTTGTTCTATGGTGCTGATGCTGACAGTGAAACAAATTGTTTATACTGATAAATATGTAGCTGACAATGATCATCGTTTGCCTGCTTCTGTTTCCCAGTCTTTGTATGACTGTCAAAACAATGAAGGGCAAATCAGCATGAAACTGTGTGGCGCCAATACACAGTGACTTACAGTGTGCCATGACTCTGAGAAAAAGTGCGTAGCAGAAACAGATTTGCATATGACTGTTAGTGTAAAAAATACTGAAGGCTATGAACAGGAAAATAATACAACCGAACGTGATTCAAAATGGATGCATTTACCCAACACAGAGAAAACTAATGTTAGAACATCAAGCACATGTGGCACAGACAGCGCCTAGCTCACCACAGCAGCACACCGAATCTTGTCAACAAAACATTCACACACAAATGATGGCAACTATTGTGGAAAGAGGGAAGACCTTGGTCAATCTCCTCCGTGTTTGTGGCCAAGTTCAACACATCACTTCTACCTGGAGCAAAGATGTTGTGAAAGGAAATCCTCACTAGGACCCATCGTGACTGTTGAGTTGTGAAGTTGTAAAGTGGACTATTACTATGTGTGATTGACATTCCGAGGATTAGTTACAAATATGTTTAACAGCACGATGTGGGATCCATGTCACGATGAACGTTTGTAAAGGTCAATTGTACAACGTTGTTTCCACATAAGTTTCGTATATCTGCCTCCCTCCTCACTCCATTTCCCCCAGCCCTCACCCTTACCCCATTCCCCCATTCCATTCCTCCATAGTCCGTTTTTTTGTGAATGGGCCTTAATAGCCTAAACCACATTAAAGTATTGGCATTCATATTCTCTCTCTCATCTCTCTCTCTCTCTCTCTCTCTCTCTCTCTCTGTATCTCTGTCTCTCTCTCTCTCTCTCTCTCTCTCTCTCTGTATCTCTCTCTCTGTATCTCTCTCTCTCTGTATCTCTGTATCTCTCTCTCTCTCTCTCTGAAAATTACAAATTGAATACGTATGCAAATTAATACCTACATACCTAAATAAATGCCTTAATGAATAAAGAAATAATGAATAAATATATACAAAAAAGATAAATAAGTAAATAAGTATGTAAGTAAATAAATAAATGAGAAAAACAAGGAATAATTCATATACCACGAAGATTCTGGAGAATTATTAAAAAATCATTGAGGATAACATAGACGTTTTCACAATTATACCACTAGAGCAAATAATGAAAAAACGGAAGAAAGAAAGAAAGAAAGAAAGGAAGGAAGGAAGGAAGGAAGGAAGGAAGGAAGAAGGAAGGAAGGAGGAGGGAGGGAAGGAAAAGAACGAAAAAAGCAAGAGAGATAAAGAAAATGGAAAACAAAACACCGAAGGCTTCACCGTGAATAAGTGAAAAAAGAATTGATTAATTACTTAGTTAGTTAGTTAGTAGTAGTTAGTTAGTTAGTTAGTTAGTTAGTTAGTTAGTTAGTTAGTTAGTTTAGTTAGTTATTTAGTTAGTGTAGTTTAGTTAGTTAGTTCTATTATTCTGAATTTATAATCATCTTCTCATAACGTCTTCATGGCACATCAACCTCCCTGTCTTACATTTCGTTCTTATTTCTTTCTTTATCTTCCTATTTCCATCTCTTCTTTGTTTTTTTTTGTACTCTATTCATTTATTTATTTCATTTTCTTATATATGTATGTATATACACATATTTTTTCTTTAAAAAAAGAGACAATTACAAAGTTAGAGACAGACAGAAAGGGTCTCTTTACTACTTGTAGTCTGGTCGAAGCCAAAAAAAAAAAAAGAGATAAACCTTATTCTCATTAACTAACTAACTAATTAAATAGCTAACTAAGTACCTAACTAACAAACTACCTTAATTACTGCTTAACTAACTAACTAATTAACTGTTCTTCACATTTGTTTTCTTCACATTTGTTTTCTTCACATTTTTTTCTTTGCTCGGCCGGAACTCGAACCCGCAACTTTTGGACGGGCGGGCGTCTGAAGGCGTGCCTTTTCAGACGGATGTCTTACCCCACTGCTAACAGACACCTACTCTACATTGAGAAATTTATGACTTATCAAGTTCACTTTTGTTCCTCCCTAACCAGCAGCTAGTTGAAATATTCAGTTGTTTCCTAGTTTCCTACACAAGTCTGTTCGTATGCCTGTTAGGAGTCTCCTGGCAACTTTAGAAAGTATGCTGAACTCAGCACTGCAGAACATAACGCTATCCCCATTCAAAACTGAAGGCAAAGGAAACCACATTGTCGTTGTCCTGAGGTTCAATACTATAACCGATTATTCCCTGTCACGTTACTACCACAGCGTCCATGCTGTGTATCGCACAAAGTGCCCCCTTCAGCTAAACAGGGATAACACTGTCAAACACAGAAGAAGGCAAGGGTAGGCAAGGCAGCCTTTCATCTCCATCTGCTTTATTTTTGCCAACTCTGCCCAGTTTGTTCTATGGTGCTGATGCTGACAGTGAAACAAATTGTTTATACTGATAAATATGTAGCTGACAATGATCATCGTTTGCCTGCTTCTGTTTCCCAGTCTTTGTATGACTGTCAAAACAATGAAGGGCAAATCAGCATGAAACTGTGTGGCGCCAATACACAGTGACTTACAGTGTGCCATGACTCTGAGAAAAAGTGCGTAGCAGAAACAGATTTGCATATGACTGTTAGTGTAAAAAATACTGAAGGCTATGAACAGGAAAATAATACAACCGAACGTGATTCAAAATGGATGCATTTACCCAACACAGAGAAAACTAATGTTAGAACATCAAGCACATGTGGCACAGACAGCGCCTAGCTCACCACAGCAGCACACCGAATCTTGTCAACAAAACATTCACACACAAATGATGGCAACTATTGTGGAAAGAGGGAAGACCTTGGTCAATCTCCTCCGTGTTTGTGGCCAAGTTCAACACATCACTTCTACCTGGAGCAAAGATGTTGTGAAAGGAAATCCTCACTAGGACCCATCGTGACTGTTGAGTTGTGAAGTTGTAAAGTGGACTATTACTATGTGTGATTGACATTCCGAGGATTAGTTACAAATATGTTTAACAGCACGATGTGGGATCCATGTCACGATGAACGTTTGTAAAGGTCAATTGTACAACGTTGTTTCCACATAAGTTTCGTATATCTGCCTCCCTCCTCACTCCATTTCCCCCAGCCCTCACCCTTACCCCATTCCCCCATTCCATTCCTCCATAGTCCGTTTTTTTGTGAATGGGCCTTAATAGCCTAAACCACATTAAAGTATTGGCATTCATATTCTCTCTCATTCTCTCTCTCTCTCTCTCTCTCTCTCTCTCTCTGTATCTCTGTCTCTCTCTCTCTCTCTCTCTGTATCTCTCTCTCTGTATCTCTCTCTCTCTCTGTATCTCTGTATCTCTCTCTCTCTCTCTCTGAAAATTACAAATTGAATACGTATGCAAATTAATACCTACATACCTAAATAAATGCCTTAATGAATAAAGAAATAATGAATAAATATATACAAAAAAGATAAATAAGTAAATAAGTATGTAAGTAAATAAATAAATGAGAAAAACAAGGAATAATTCATATACCACGAAGATTCTGGAGAATTATTAAAAAATCATTGAGGATAACATAGACGTTTTCACAATTATACCACTAGAGCAAATAATGAAAAAACGGAAGAAAGAAAGAAAGAAAGAAAGGAAGGAAGGAAGGAAGGAAGGAAGGAAGGAAGGAAGGAAGGAGGGGGAGGGAAGGAAAAGAACGAAAAAAGCAAGAGAGATAAAGAAAATGGAAAACAAAACACCGAAGGCTTCACCGTGAATAAGTGAAAAAGAATTGATAATTGATTATTAGTTAGTTAGTTAGTAGTTAGTTAGTTAGTTAGTTAGTTAGTTAGTTAGTTAGCTAGTTAGTTAGTTTAGTTAGTGTGTTAGTTAGTTAGTTCTATTATTCTGAATTTATAATCATCTTCTCATAACGTCTTCATGGCACATCAATCCTCCCTGTCTTACATTTCGTTCTTATTTCTTTCTTTATCTTCCTATTTCCATCTCTTCTTTGTTTTTTTTGTACTCTATTCATTTATTTATTTCATTTTCTTATATATGTATGTATATACACATATTTTTTCTTTAAAAAAAGAGACAATTACAAAGTTAGAGACAGACAGAAAGGGTCTCTTTACTACTTGTAGTCTGGTCGAAGCCCAAAAAAAAAAAAAGAGATAAACCTTATTCTCATTAACTAACTAACTAATTAAATAGCTAACTAAGTACCTAACTAACAAACTACCTTAATTACTGCTTAACTAACTAACTAATTAACTGTTCTTCACATTTGTTTTCTTCACATTTGTTTTCTTCACATTTTTTTCTTTGCTCGGCCGGAACTCGAACCCGCAACTTTTGGACGGGCGGGCGTCTGAAGGCGTGCCTTTTCAGACGGATGTCTTACCCCACTGCTAACAGACACCTACTCTACATTGAGAAATTTATGACTTATCAAGTTCACTTTTGTTCCTCCCTAACCAGCAGCTAGTTGAAATATTCAGTTGTTTCCTAGTTTCCTACACAAGTCTGTTCGTATGCCTGTTAGGAGTCTCCTGGCAACTTTAGAAAGTATGCTGAACTCAGCACTGCAGAACATAACGCTATCCCCATTCAAAACTGAAGGCAAAGGAAACCACATTGTCGTTGTCCTGAGGTTCAATACTATAACCGATTATTCCCTGTCACGTTACTACCACAGCGTCCATGCTGTGTATCGCACAAAGTGCCCCCTTCAGCTAAACAGGGATAACACTGTCAAACACAGAAGAAGGCAAGGGTAGGCAAGGCAGCCTTTCATCTCCATCTGCTTTATTTTTGCCAACTCTGCCCAGTTTGTTCTATGGTGCTGATGCTGACAGTGAAACAAATTGTTTATACTGATAAATATGTAGCTGACAATGATCATCGTTTGCCTGCTTCTGTTTCCCAGTCTTTGTATGACTGTCAAAACAATGAAGGGCAAATCAGCATGAAACTGTGTGGCGCCAATACACAGTGACTTACAGTGTGCCATGACTCTGAGAAAAAGTGCGTAGCAGAAACAGATTTGCATATGACTGTTAGTGTAAAAAATACTGAAGGCTATGAACAGGAAAATAATACAACCGAACGTGATTCAAAATGGATGCATTTACCCAACACAGAGAAAACTAATGTTAGAACATCAAGCACATGTGGCACAGACAGCGCCTAGCTCACCACAGCAGCACACCGAATCTTGTCAACAAAACATTCACACACAAATGATGGCAACTATTGTGGAAAGAGGGAAGACCTTGGTCAAACTCCTCCGTGTTTGTGGCCAAGTTCAACACATCACTTCTACCTGGAGCAAAGATGTTGTGAAAGGAAATCCTCACTAGGACCCATCGTGACTGTTGAGTTGTGAAGTTGTAAAGTGGACTATTACTATGTGTGATTGACATTCCGAGGATTAGTTACAAATATGTTTAACAGCACGATGTGGGATCCATGTCACGATGAACGTTTGTAAAGGTCAATTGTACAACGTTGTTTCCACATAAGTTTCGTATATCTGCCTCCCTCCTCACTCCATTTCCCCCAGCCCTCACCCTTACCCCATTCCCCCATTCCATTCCTCCATAGTCCGTTTTTTTGTGAATGGGCCTTAATAGCCTAAACCACATTAAAGTATTGGCATTCATATTCTCTCTCATTCTCTCTCTCTCTCTCTCTCTCTCTCTCTCTGTATCTCTGTCTCTCTCTCTCTCTCTCTCTGTATCTCTCTCTCTGTATCTCTCTCTCTCTGTATCTCTGTACTCTCTCTCTCTCTCTCTGAAAATTACAAATTGAATACGTATGCAAATTAATACCTACATACCTAAATAAATGCCTTAATGAATAAAGAAATAATGAATAAATATATACAAAAAAGATAAATAAGTAAATAAGTATGTAAGTAAATAAATAAATGAGAAAAACAAGGAATAATTCATATACCACGAAGATTCTGGAGAATTATTAAAAAATCATTGAGGATAACATAGACGTTTTCACAATTATACCACTAGAGCAAATAATGAAAAAACGGAAGAAGAAAGAAAGAAGAAAGGAAGAAGGAGAAGGAAGGAAGGAAGGAAGGAAGGAAGGAAGGAAGGAGGAGGGAGGAAGGAAAAGAACGAAAAAAGCAAGAGAGATAAAGAAAATGGAAAACAAAACACCGAAGGCTTCACCGTGAATAAGTGAAAAAAGAATTGATTAATTACTTATAGTAGTTAGTTAGTTAGTTAGTTAGTTAGTTAGTTAGTTAGTTAGTATTAGTTAGTTAGTTATAGTAGTTAGTTAGTTAGTTAGTTAGTTAGTTAGTTTATTATTCTGTAATTATTCATTCTATATTCTTATTAATAATCCTCCCCTTCTACATTTCGTTCTTATGCTATCATAATCCTCCTTTTCCCTTTTCTTTTTTTTTTTCCTATTCATTATTATTTCCATTTTCTTTAGTATTATGTATATACAATCATTTATTTATTTCTTAAAAAAAAGAGACAATTACAAAGTTAGAACAGACAAAAGTCTCTTTACTACTGTTTGTCGAAGCAAAAAAAAAAAAAAGTAGAGAAACTAATTCTCATTAACTAACTTAATCATGTAAAGCTAACAAAGTACCTAACTAACAAACTAAACCTTAAATACTGCTTAACTAACTAACTAATAACTTCTTACACAATTTTTTTCTTCACATTTGTTTTCTTCACATTTTTTTCTTTGCTCGGCCGGAACTCGAACCCGCAACTTTTGGACGGGCGGGCGTCTGAAGGCGTGCCTTTTCAGACGGATGTCTTACCCCACTGCTAACAGACACCTACTCTACATTGAGAAATTTATGACTTATCAAGTTCACTTTTGTTCCTCCCTAACCAGCAGCTAGTTGAAATATTCAGTTGTTTCCTAGTTTCCTACACAAGTCTGTTCGTATGCCTGTTAGGAGTCTCCTGGCAACTTTAGAAAGTATGCTGAACTCAGCACTGCAGAACATAACGCTATCCCCATTCAAAACTGAAGGCAAAGGAAACCACATTGTCGTTGTCCTGAGGTTCAATACTATAACCGATTATTCCCTGTCACGTTACTACCACAGCGTCCATGCTGTGTATCGCACAAAGTGCCCCCTTCAGCTAAACAGGGATAACACTGTCAAACACAGAAGAAGGCAAGGGTAGGCAAGGCAGCCTTTCATCTCCATCTGCTTTATTTTTGCCAACTCTGCCCAGTTTTTCTATGGTGCTGATGCTGACAGTGAAACAAATTGTTTATACTGATAAATATGTAGCTGACAATGATCATCGTTTGCCTGCTTCTGTTTCCCAGTCTTTGTATGACTGTCAAAACAATGAAGGGCAAATCAGCATGAAACTGTGTGGCGCCAATACACAGTGACTTACAGTGTGCCATGACTCTGAGAAAAAGTGCGTAGCAGAAACAGATTTGCATATGACTGTTAGTGTAAAAATACT
>JAMYXO010008248.1:0-11087 GCA_033310375.1 Conus canariensis
ACAAACAAAACAAAAAAACTGAAGACATGCCTACTGTTAAGTGATTCTGAACAAAACATAATTTTATATAACATGATGTGCTATGGGACTTTTGATGCTTTGATATACGAAAACATTTCTTGTTGCATGAACGGACTGGGTACTTCATTTTGACTGTAAATAGTAGTAAAACTCCATATTGTTACGACACAATTTGTTGTTTGGCAACATATATCGAAATTTCATTTTGACTTTTCAATGTTTCGACAGATTCAAACATGACTTTACTGTTTGGCAACATGTCAAAATTCCATATTGAACTTTTGATGTTTCAAGAAATGCAAACATGATTTTACTGTTTACATAATGCCATGTTTGGATGTAAATGTTAGACTGAAGTTTGGTCAACAGACTTCAAAACTGGACCATGTTATACAAAAAAAGCTCTTAGTTTAAAGTGGCTGTGTCAATGCCTTGTCGCAGTGTAACAGTCTAGGTTTTCTTTAGGGTGGCTGTGTCAATGCCCTGTCATGGTGTATGTTGGTTCCTATAGCAGCCATTCAGTGCCCGTCAGGTGTATAGTCTAGTTTCCTAGGGTGCTGTCAATGCCCTGTCATGGTGTATCAGTCTAGGTTTTCCTGTACTGGTATCAGTGTTCTGTCATGGTGTATTAGTCTTGGTTTTCCCCAGAGGGCTGTGTTAGTGCTTGTCATGGTGTATCAGTGTATGTTTTCCATACAGTGGCTGTGTCAATGCCTGTCATGGTGTATCAGTGTAGTTTTCCATACAGTGGCTGTGTCATGCCCTGTCATGGTGTATCAGTCTAGGTTTTCCCCAGAGTGCTGTGTCAGTGCCTGTCATGGTGTATCAGTGTATGTTTTCCATACAGTGGCTGTGTCAATGCCCTGTCATGGTGTATCAGTCTAGGTTTTCCATAAGTGGCTGTGTCAATGCCCTGTCATGGTGTATCAGTCTAGGTTTTCCCTAGAGTTGCTGTGTCAATGCCCTGTCATGGTGTATCAGTCTAGGTTTTCCCTAGAGTGGCTGTGTCAATGCCCTGTCATGGTGTATCAGTCTAGGTTTTCCTAAGTGGCTGTGTCAATGCCCTGTCATGGTGTATCAGTCTAGGTTTTCCTAGAGTGGCTGTGTCATGCCCTGTCATGGTGTATCAGTCTAGGTTTTCCCTAGAGTGGCTGTGCAGTGCCCTGTCATGGTGTATCAGTCTAGGTTTTCCTAGAGTGGCTGTGTCAATGCCCTGTCATGGTGTATCAGTCTAGGTTTTCCTTAGAGTGGCTGTGTCAATGCCCTGTCATGGTGTATCAGTCTAGGTTTTCCTAGAGTGGCTGTGGCAGTGCCCTGTCATGTGTTATTCAGTCTAGGTTTTCCTAGAGTGGCTGTGTCATGCCCTGTCATGGTGTATCAGTCTAGGTTTTCCTTAGAGTGGCTGTGTCAATGCCCTGTCATGGTGTATCAGTCTAGGTTTTCCTAAGTGGCTTGTCAATGCCCTGCATGGTGTATAGTCTAGGTTTTCCCTATAGTGGCTGTGTCAATGCCCTGTCATGGTGTATAGTCTAGGTTTTCCCAGTAGTGGCTGTGTCAATGCCCTGTCATGGTGTATCAGTCTAGGTTTTCCCTAGAGTGGTGTGTCAATGCCTTGTGCATGGTGTATCAGTCTAGGTTTTCCTATAGTGGCTAGTGTCAATGCCTGTCATGGTGTATAGTCTAGGTTTTCCTTATAGTGGCTGTGCAATGCCCTGTCATGGTGTATCAGTCTAGGTTTTCCCTAGAGTGGCTAGTGCATGCTCTGTCATGGTGTATCAGTCTAGGTTTTCCTAGAGTGCTAAGTAATGCCTGTCCATGTGTATTCTACTATTTCCCATATAGTGGCTTAGTGCCAATGTCATGGTGTATCAGTCTAGGTTTTCCCCAGAGTGGCTTGTCAATGCCCTGTCATGGTGTATCAGTCTAGGTTTTCCCTCAGAGTGGCTGTGTCAATGCCTGTCATGGTGTATCAGTCTAGGTTTTCCTTAGAGTGGCTGTGTCAATGCCCTGTCATGGTGTATCAGTCTAGTTTTCCTAAGTGGCTGTGTCAATGCCCTGTCATGGTGTATCAGTCTAGGTTTTCCTTAGAGTGGCTGTGTCAATGCCCTGTCATGGTGTATCAGTCTAGGTTTTCCTTAGAGTGGCTGTGTCAATGCCCTGTCATGGTGTATCAGTCTAGGTTTCCTTAGAGTGGCTGTGTCAATGCCCTGTCATGGTGTATCAGTCTAGGTTTTTCCTTAGATGGCTGTGTCAATGCCCTGTCATGGTTATCAGTCTAGGTTTTCCTTAGAGGGCTGTGTCAATGCCCTGTCATGGTGTATCAGTCTAGGTTTTCCTTAGAGTGGCTGTGTCAATGCCCTGTCATGTGTATCAGTCTAGGTTTTCCTTAGAGTGGCTGTGTCAATGCCCTGTCATGGTGTATCAGTCTAGGTTTTCCCTTAGATGGCTGTGTCAATGCCCTGTCATGGTGTATCAGTCTAGGTTTTCCTTAGTGGCTGTGCAATGCCCTGTCATGATCAGTCTAGGTTTTCCTAAGATGGCTGTGTCAATGCCCTGTCATGGTGTATCAGTCTAGGTTTTCCTAGAGTGGCTGTGTCAATGCCCTGTCATGGTGTATCAGTCTAGTTTTCCTAGAGTGGCTGTGCAATGCCCTGTCATGGTGTATCAGTCTAGGTTTTCCTTAAGTGGCTGTGTCAATGCCCTGTCATGGTGTATCAGTCTAGTTTCCTAGAGTGGCTGTGTCAATGCCCTGTCATGGTGTATCAGTCTAGTTTTCCATATAGGTGCTGTGCAATGCCCTGTCATGGTGTATCAGTCTAGGTTTTCCTTAGAGTGGCTGTGTCAATGCCCTGTCATGGTGTATCAGTCTAGGTTTTCCTAGAGTGGCTGTGCAATGCCCTGTCATGGTGTATCAGTCTAGTTTTCCTTAGAGTGGCTGTGTCAATGCCCTGTCATGGTGTATCAGTCTAGGTTTTCCTTAGAGTGGCTGTTCAATGCCCTGTCATGGTGTATCAGTCTAGGTTTTCCTTAGAGTGGCTGTGTCAATGCCCTGTCATGGTGTATCAGTCTAGGTTTTCCTTAGAGTGGCTGTGTCAATAGCCCTGTCATTGTGTGTATCAGTCTAGGTTTTCCTTAGAGTGGCTGTGTCAATGCCCTGTCATGGTGTATCAGTCTAGGTTTTCCTTAGAGTGGCTGTGTCAATGCCCTGTCATGGTGTATCAGTCTAGGTTTTCCTTAGAGTGGCTGTGTCAATGCCCTGTCATCTGGTGTATCAGTCTAGGTTTTCCTAGAGTGGCTGTGTCAATGCCTGTCATGTGTATCAGTCTAGTTTCCTAGATGGCTGTGTCAAATGCTGTCAGTTATAGTCTAGTTTTCCTTAGAGTGGCTGTGGGCAATGCCCTGTCATGGTGTATCAGTCTAGGTTTTCCTTAGAGTGGCTTGTGCAATGCCCTGTCATGGTGTATCAGTCTAGGTTTTCCTTAGAGTGGCTGTGGCAATGCCCTGTCATGGTGTATCAGTCTAGGTTTTCCTTAGAGTGGCTGTGTCAATGCCCTGTCATGGTGTATCAGTCTAGGTTTTCCTTAGAGTGGCTGTGGCAATGCCCTGTCATGGTGTATCAGTCTAGGTTTTCCTTAGAATGGCTGTGCCAATGCCCTGTCATGGTGTATCAGTCTAGACTTCCACAGAATGGCTGTGTCTGTGCCCTGTCATTGTGTACAAGTCTGGGTTTTCCCTAGAGTAGCTGTGCCATCATGATGTATTAAGCTAGGTTGTGGCTTTGTGCTCTAGAGTGGGACTGTTTGTCCTGTTATGGCTTGCTGTCACATCATTTTCACTATCACCGTTAGCAAGTCTAGACTGTGGATGGTCGTCATATTATGGCTTGCAGTGTTCCTAGGTGCCTGAAGTCCTCTTAAGTCCTTATAAATTGAATTTGCATCAAATAGCTTCAGAAATCCTATGATTTCAAAGAAGGGTCCTTTCACTCCATTGTATTATACTTTGCACAGCTCCAGGTCCACTCAAGCTGTTGTATTTCACATGATATGAAAAATCCTTTTTTGATATTTGAACAATAAAGTGAAAGAGGTGCAAAGCTATTTACCATGACACAATTTCGAGCAGACAATAAATGGTCAAGGGAGAGTACCCAGAGACTCAGCTGATTAAGAGAGTTGTCTCAAAATCCACAATTTTAAGATCAAAGTTACATTTGTACACAGAATTCTGAGAAAGTGCAAATTCCAGGGCAGGTCAAGTGCTTTGAGAAGATCCATTTAATATTGCAAAACCCATGTAATATTGATTATGGATCCAAAAACTAAAGTTGTTGAGGACATGCACACACAGTGCACAATGTGTTTTGTGATCACTGAATCTAGGATCAGTGTGAAAGCCCTGCCTGCATCAGCACATTGAATTGACCTTGTCAACTGAACCCAGAGAACAAATGGGATAAAACACCTTGTGAAGCCACTGATGGAGTAGAACAGAAGTAAATTTGACCATGATGAGACATGAATGTAGGAACTTCTGAAACTCTGATTCAGAGACTTTAAACATAATTCTGTAACACTTGTTGAGGACAGTTTATTGAATTTTTATTGTTGAAATATGTAAGCATAAACAATTTCCTTAAGGGTCCATGTAAAATGGGAGGGGGTCCGTATAAAGTCCATTAGACCTTCATTGCAGTGTGACAGATACCTGGGGGACCTTGTTTGTGACTGTGTCAGGGCTGTACAACTTGATGGTCACTTCTATTTTCTTATATTGTTGCTGTCCCAGTTTCATGTTATGACTTGCCAGACTTTGGAAGTTTACTCTGTTATGAATGTGACGCTTCTCAGTGATAAACTTGTCTAGTATGTTAGAAATGTTTGTGGTTTATGTTGGTATCATATCATGAGTTACTCTCTGGGCTGTTTGCCCATTGTTCTTGAATGGCTTGAGGCTGTGCCACCCCCTGTCATTGGTTTTCGGACCATATTGTTTGCCTGTCACATTGTGTGAAATGGTGGTCCATTGTGGCATTTCAGTTTAGCATGTTCTCTATCATGGTTTGTGGCTGTGTTCGAGCCCTTTCACTTCTGAGTTTACTTTAAATTATTTGCACTATTATGGCTTGGAATTGTTTAGGTGTCTTACTGTGACATCTTGTTTGTTCTGTCATGGTTCATCACTCCTTGAACGTGATTTCTTACCATGCAACATTTGTCCTGTCATGGTTTATCACTCCTTCACCATGATTTCTTTGACTTATCATGCAACATTTGTCCTGTCATGGTTTATCACTCCTTCACCATGATTTCTTATCATGCAACATTTGTTCTCTTATGGCTTATCACTCCTTCACCATGATTTCTTACCTTGCAAGATTTGTGCTGTCATAGTTTATCATTCCTTGATCATGATTTCTCATTTGTTCTGTCATGGTTTATCACTATTTGACCTTGATTTCTTACCATGAAACATTTGTTCTGTCCTGGTTTATCATTCCTTCGCCATTTCTTACCATGCAAAATTTGTACTGTCATGGTTTATCACTCCTTGATCATGATTTCTCATTTGTTCTGTCATGGGTTATCACTCCTTGACATTGATTTCTTACCATGCAACATTTTTTGCTGTCATGGTTTATCACTCCTTCACCATGATTTCTTACCATGCAACATTTGTTCTGTCATGGTTTATCATTCCTTCTGTCATGATTTATCACTCCATCACCATGGTTTCTTACCATGCAACATTTGTTCTGTCATGGTTTATCACTCCATTACCATGCTTTCTTACCATGCAACATTTGTTCTGTCATGGTTTATCACTCCATCACCAAGATTTCTTACCATGCAACATTTGTTCTGTCATGGTTTTTATCATTCCTTCACCAAGATTTCTTACCATGCAACATTTGTTCTTTCATGGTTCTTTCATGGCATCTGGTTGTGTCCCTCCACAGTTCAAACATGCTGTTGTCACACCTTTGTTGAAGAAAAGTGGTCTTGACGCAAATGATATGAAGAATTTTAGACCAGTATCGAATCTTCCATTTCTTTCTAGAATCCTTGAACGTGTTGTCTTGAAGCAGCTCCAATCCCATTTGTCAGATAATGGTCTCCTGGAAGTGTGTCAGTCCGCTTATAGGAAAAACCACAGCACAGAAACTGCAGTTCTGAGTGTCTTAGACTGCCTGCTTTGTAAAACAGACGATAAACTGGTCTCCCTTCTAGCATTGCTTGATCTCAGTGCTGCTTTTGATACTCTTGACCACTCTATCCTGCTCAAGAGACTCAAGGTTACTTTTGGATTTGACGATATGGTTCTCAAATGGTTCACATCATACCTTTCTGACAGGACACAGACTGTAATCGTTAATGGTGCTAAATCATCCCCTTCTCCTGTTCTGTATGGTGTTCCCCAGGGCTCTGTCCTTGGACCAGTTCTTTTTACCCTTTATTCTCAGCCCTTATCTGACGTTATTTCTGCCCATGGCTGTGACTTCCACAAGTTCGCAGATGACACTGAACTCTCTAAGAGCGCAACCACCAGCAATTTTCAAGGTGCTCAATCAGATATTACCACATGTTTTAGGGACATAAAAGTCTGGATGACCAGCAACAAACTCAAGCTGAATAGTGACAAAACTGAGATCATGGCTGTTGGTACCTCCTCTCGTGTCAAGATGGTTAAAGCTGAGTCGGCAGAAATTGATGGTGTTGTTTTACCTTTCAAAGAGTCGGTGAAATATTTAGGTGTCAGCATTGATCAAACGCTCTCTATGCAGAACCAAATATCTAATGTTTGTCATGCATGCTTCCTGGAATTGCGACGTATTGCTTCTATCCGGTCTTACCTCTCCACACAGGCAACAATCAGACTCATCACCGCCATGGTAATGTCCCGACTAGACTACTGTAACTCTGTGTTAGCAGGACTTCCTTCAGAACAGCTTGCACGATTACAAAGGGTGCAAAACAGTGCAGCTCGGCTTGTTCTCAAAAAGCGTAAAAATGAGCATATTACACCTTTGTTACGTGAACTCCACTGGCTTCCCATCAAATATCGATGGCAGTTCAAAATCGCAGTTTTTGCCTATCGTTTCTTTGATGGGACACTCCCACAGTATCTTTCTGTTTCTCTGTCCACCTATCAAACTTCTCGGTCTTTTCGCTCATCTTCTCAAAAACTTCCGAAAATTCCTAGGCGCTCGTTAAATACAGTCGGTGAGAGAGCATTTAGCTTTAGTGCGCCCACTCTTTGGAATTCTCTTCCTGACAGCTTACGTGACCTGCCTACATTATCTAAATTCAAGTCAGAGTTAAAAACATACTTCTTTAGGAAAGCCTTCTTCAACCATAATATCTGAATGCTGTGTCTATTATTATGACCTGACTTTTTATGTACTGCATGCATAACTGTATTGTTTACGCTTGAACCGATGAACTTGATAAGTGCGCCTGTGTCGGTATGGGTGTGTGTGTGTGTGTGTGTGTGTGTGTGTGTGTGTGTGTGTGTGTGTGTGTGAACACATGTTAGTGGGAGTGTTTGAGTGTGTGCTGAGTGCAATGAGTTGATCCCAAGAATTGCGCTATATAAAATCCATACATTATTATTATTATTATTATTATCATTCCTTCTGTCATGGTTTATCACACCATCACCATGCTTTCTTATCATGCAACATTTGTCCTGTCATGGTTTATCACTCCTTCACCATGGTTTCTTACCATGCAACATTTGTTCTGTCATGGTTTATCATTCCTTCACCATGACTTCTTACCATGCAACATTTGTTCTGTCATGGTTTATCATTCCTTCACCATGACTTCTTACCATGCAACATTTGTTCTGTCATGGTTTATCATTCCTTCACCATGACTTCTTACCATGCAACATTTGTTCTGTCATGGTTTATCATTCCTTCACCATGACTTCTTACCATGCAACATTTGTTCTGTCATGGTTTATCACTCCTTCACCATGCTTTCTTACCATGCAACATTTGCTCTATCATGGTTTATCACTCCGTCACCATGGTTTCTTACCATGCAACATTTGTCTGTCATGGTTTATCATCCTTCACCATGCTTCTTACCATGCAACATTTGTCTGTCATGGTTTATCACTCACACTTCTTACCATGCAACATTGTCTGCATGGTTTATATCCTTCACCATGTTCTTACCATGCAACATTTGTTCTGTCATGGTTTATCATTTGCCTTCTGTCATGGTTTATCATCCTTCACCATGGTTTCTTACCATGCAACATTTGTCTGTCATGGTTTTTCCTCGTCTTACCATGAACATTTGTTGTCATGGTTTATCACTCATCCGTTTAACACTCTGATGTATTCTTACATGGCTTAACACATTTGTTCTGTCATGGTTTATCATTCCTTCTGTCATGGTTTATCATTCCTTCACCATGATTTCTTACCATGCAACATTTGTTCTGTCATGGTTTTTGCCCGTGACTTAAAACCATGTAATATTTGTTGTATCATGGTTTATCACTGTGTAACACTAGCCTTGTTGTGATTCTTATGGTGTAACGCTTGTCCTAGTGATTTGTTACTCAGTTTCAGGATCCTGTAAAGCTTGTGCTACTGTTATTTATCAGTCTGTATTAGGATCCTGTAACACTTGTGCTATTGTGAATTTATTAGTCTCAATCAGGATCCTGTAATGCTTGTGCAATCATGACTTTTCACTCTGTACGAGGGTGGTGTAAAAGTAGTGCTACAATGATTCATACTCTGTACAGGATGTGTAAAAGTAGTGCTACACGAGGATGGTGTAAAAGTAGTGCTACAATGATTCATAACTCTGTACCAGGATGGTGTGAATGTTGTGCTATTGTGATTTAGCACTCTGTACCAGGATGGTGTGAAGGTTGTGCTATTGTGATTTAGCATTCTGTACCAGGGTGATGTGAAGGTTGTGCTATTGTGATTTATAACTCTATACCAGGATGGTGTGAAGGTTGTGCTATCGTGATTTAGCATTCTATACCACAATGGTGTGAAGGTTGTGCTATCGTGATTTAGCATTCTGTACCAGGATGGTGTGAAGGTTGTGCTCTTGTGATTTATCATTATATACCAGGACGGTGTGAAGGTTGTGCTATTATGATTTATCATTTTGTACCAAGATGGTGTGACGGTTGTGCTCTTGTGATTTATCATTATGTACCAGGACGGTATGAAGGTTGTGCTATTATGATTTATCATTTTGTACCAGGATGGTGTGAAGGTTGTGCTCTTGTGATTTATCATTATGTACCAGGACGGTGTGAAGTTTGTGCTATTATGATTTATCATTATGTACCAGGATGGTGTGAAGGTTGTGCTCTTGTGATTTATTATTCTGCACCAGGATGGTTTAACATTTGTGCTATCCTGATTTATCACTCTGTACCAGGACCCCCCCCCCCCCCCCCCCCCCCAATACTCTGTAAAACTTGAACTGTCATGGTTTATTGAGGCCAGTTTTGGGGTTCATTTTCTGACCGCTGTCTGTGTCTTTAAACACATCATCTTCCTTCCAAGTGACCTATAATGTTTTGACTAGAAATATTCATCTTGTGCGTACATAGGTTGATACTCCTGCAGACACCCCATGTATAGATTTAAATTTACTTCTTTTCTACTCCATCAGTGGCTTCACAAAGTGTTTTATGCCAGTGGAGTTTTGTGTGTATGACCGTTTTTTTTAATCCCACATTAAGGCAGCCATAAGGAAGGTGCATGCTATGTGTAACGTGTCGTCCATACCGGCGGCCAAACTGGCCTTCTCTTCCGAAAGTTGGTGATGGGATTTTACGTGTGTGCAAGATGTTATGCGTGCGTTCACACATGGAACCTCGGTTTATAGTCTCATTTGAAGGACTGTAAGGGAAATGGAGTCAGAACCAATGTTAACTCCAAGGGAAAAATCCCCCTAGTACCGAAACGGTCCGGCGGAGATTCGAACCCGCAACCCTAAGATAACGAGTCCGGTGCTCTACCACTGAGCTATTCCGGCCCCCTACTAGAAATATGGAAGCAATATTTTATTGTAGCCCCCTTCCCCCCCTCTCATCCTCCTTTCCCTCTTCCCCCTCTCTCCCCTTCACCCTTCCCATTTCCCCCTTCCCTCTTCCTCCTCCCCATTCCCCCTCCCCTCCACCCGCCCACCTCCAGAAATTTGGCACACATGTAGTACTTCTGATGATTCATCCTCCCCCCACCCACCCCCTTTTATCCCATGACTGCCCACCCCCTACCCCAGTTGTTATGCAAGTTTGGAACCCCCCCCCCCCCCACCCCCAAATGATGGGGTCCACGCCTGTTAGTTATTTCCTGAAAATTGGTCCTTTACATTACACAGACAATCCATACGATTTTTAACTGCAAAGTTGAATGATCCACGCACTTGGATTTTCAGAGTAAACCTTGTCACTTGCCTCTTCATGACTTTGTTCCATGTGTTTTGCTCGATCATTTTTTGTCACTCCATGGTAATGACTTGTCATGTAACACTTGTCCTGTCATAGTATTGTGTCATTTGGCATATCATTGCTTCTTACCACATGACGTTTCCTCAATCAGTTTTTTGTGTGGTAATCACCCATATTTTATCTAAAATCATGAAACACCTTAAAAAAAAAAAAAAAAAAGAATCGGCCATTAATAATATTGAGCACTGATTACCTCATGTATTTGACTTTTGCCGATTGCCAAGTTCAGGCGACTGGTTTAGTTTACCCATAAGCCTTTGCCAAGTCTGTTACAAGAATTTCTAGCATGATCACTGTATTATGGTTTATTATTGTATACGATTTGTCCTATGTGGACTTCTGCCAGTGTAATATAAGTCTGCCATGGGTTCTCTGGTAAGGCCTCTTCATGTTGATGTCAGCCTCAGCTTGTCCAATCAGGAGTTGACAAAGGATACCCTGGATGAACTGAGAGGAGCCTAAGCCACAAGTCTGAGAAAGAACGAGAGTCACTTGAACGATGTCGTAGGCTTTGCCTGATTTCAAGATTTGTTTAACAGCCATAAAGAGCATTGCTCCAGCCTCTT
>JAMYXO010008249.1:0-11086 GCA_033310375.1 Conus canariensis
AAAATTTCTCAAAGCGTCTTGGTTCTCTTCATGACCTAACCATTCCCATAAATTGCCATGAGTTCCGTTTCGTCTTTGCATGCATCGAAATCTAGGGGACAGTTGGAACGGAAATATGATTGTGTAAAGGAATCCAATAATAAACATCAGTGAAATGACAATTCGAATTTATCTCAGTTTGTGGATCGTGGTACAATAAGCCTTAAAAAAAATTAAGGTTATAAAACACATGATAAAATTAATTAAAAGCTTTGCAAAGGTGCAGTTTCTTTTACTGTGTTTGCCCCAGCAACTTCTCTTCATATGAAAGCTGTTCGTAGACTTTCTGCACAAACAGAATTTTTGGGGGAAAATTTTAAATAAAAATTCAGCGAGCAAAAACGCTTGGGGAATACGCGCTTGCATTTTAAAAAATGAGAGAGAGAGAGAGAAAAAGAGAGAAGAGGAAAAGGAGAGAGAGAGAGACAGACAGACAGAACAAGACAGACAGACAGAGAGAGACAATAATAGAGTGAAAAAATGAATGCAGCTAGAGGGGAAAAGAGAGTGACTGAAAAAAGGGAACGGGAGCAAAGTAAATAAAGAAACAAATGACAGAGAGCACCCATAAACATTTCCACATTCACATATCTTGCTCAGGTTCATTTATGTACGCATACAAAGAGCAGAAAGGGAAACACGCTAAACATTTCATTTTGTAATTCTCCTATGGCCTGACGCAAAGTCTATGTTGATCAATAAGTTGCTCACAGAAATTCTCTCTCTTCTCCTCTCTCTCCCCTCTCCTCTCTCTCTTCCCTTCTCTCTCTCTCCTCCCTCCCCCTCTCCCTCTCTCTCTCTGAATATGATGAAAAAGAAAGTTAACATAACATTGCCCCATTATCAGAAGGTCTTCACTTGGCAGCTGAAAACTAGACAGGATTCTCCTCCTAGTGGGAATAGAGAAGGATCACTCCCAGGATTCAACTGGAAAAACTGGGCCCCACTTTCTGCCTCAAGTTAGGCACTGCTAAAGTTTCATCTCTCTGATCTGCAAGCTGGCTGGTCCTTTCCAGGAAATCAAAAGTTAAAAGCAACGGGAGCCCCGGGGTATAACACAAAAAAAAGGAAAAAAAAATCAAAAAAACTTTACTTAAAAAAGCCCCCTTTAAAAACGGGTTCAGCCCACTCTGAATCGAGGCTGTGAAATGAAGTCCCCATCACTTCAGAGTTGTGACTAGCTAACTAAATCTCTGTCTCTGCCCCTTTTGCCCCTCTCTCTCTCTCCCTCTCTCTCCTTCCCCTCTCTCTTCTCTCTCTCTCTCTCTCTCTTTTTCCGCGTCGGCGGCTCAAGCAACATTCCCCTTGTCTCCTCTGTCTTTTCGGGCTCTGCCTGTCTTTTTCTTGTCTCTCTCCTCTCTCTCTCTTCTCTTTTTTTTCCCCCCTCCCCCCTCCTTCCCTCCTGTGTGAAGCTTTTGGGAGAGAAGAAGAAAAAAAGAAGAAGAAGAAAAGAAAAGAAGAAGAAGAAAAAAAGGAGTAAAGGGGAAGGGGGCGGAGAATAGGGGGTTAAGGTTAGGGAAGAAAAACCCACGTGAGAACGAGCTATTCGTCCCCAGCCCAAGCATGACTGTGTTAACAGGGGAAAAACCCCACGTGGGGGGGCTAATCTCCTGCATGCCACAAAAATGCGTCACCCTTTACAGGGAACCAGCGCAGCAAAACTAGTCGCAAAAAAAAAAAAAATATAAAGAAATATTCGGTAGATCCCCCAGCAAATTTTTTTGTTGTTGCTGATAGGGGGCATTGCGGCAGTCTTTTTGTTTTTGTTTTATTTTCTTTCCTAAATAGACCACCCCCCTTGGAGGTACTCGCGGCATGCAGCTTTCACAGGCTTTTACCACTAAGCCTAGCAAGTTCCTATGGAGAACAAGAAAACAAACAGTCAATAAATAATCATGTGGAAGCATAGTTTCTGAAATTCCTTTAACGTTTTTTTTTGTGTCTAGGAAGAAGGCAGGGTTTGTCGAGAAAAAAATCACTTTTATCACGTGTTAACCCAGCATTACTTTCCACCCTTTATGTATTTTATTTTTTTTTTAAATTTTTTTTTTTCGTGGTTTTCATCTTCTGTATCCCTTTCAGTGACATTTCCCCCATGGCTCATTCCTACTTTCCCCCTCAAAAGCACATCTCGCTTGTCTCATCGCTGCTCCAGCACAAAGCAATGGGGGCAGGGAGCTTTTAAAAGTCCCCAAGAGGCAAACCTACCCACTGGAGACCCACCGGTTTTTTTTGTGCGTTTATCATGCTTTTGGCTCATAACAAAAGGCTGTGGTATGACTTCGGCCATGAGGGTTATCAGGCTCCCGCGTTTTTTCCCATTGGGCTTAAAGGGGTGACCCAGTCCCCGGGCCCCCGATTGTTTTTGAAGGGTCAGAAGAATCAGAAATACCGATTTCTTGTCTTTTGCCGCATGAACACAAAAATCTGCATCTTTTGGGGATTTCCCTCCTTTTCCCCGGAAAATTGTTTCTAACAAAAATTTTTTAAAAACTAAAAGGCAATGCCCCCCGCTTCACTGACACAAACTAGAAAGTTTTTTTTCAGACAAAAAGTCCCCCGATGATTTGAAGAACCAAAAAAACCCATTTTACATGAGAAACCCTTTACGGTTTTTAACAATTCTCTTGAACAATCAGCCCCGAAAATCTGTCCCCCGTCTTACAACCCGTTTTTCTGCTAAAAGCCCGGGGCCCACACACGCGCGCGCGCACGGGCGCACCACGCACGCAACACAACACCCACACCACACCCACCACCAAAACACCCCACACAACACACACCACACACGCACACACACACAACAATCATTAAGAAAAAGTTCTTTGGTTTAATTTGGGGTCGATAAAATATAAGCCCAAGGCAGTTTCAGTTTCAAAAAGTAAAAACCCTTTCTCCCTCTCTCTCCCTCCCCCTTCTCTCTCCTCTCTCCCCCCCCTCTCTCTCTCTTCTCCTAAAATAAGAATAAACCAAGGCAAATTTCATTCAAATGGTACATCTTTTTCCCTCCCTCTCTCCCCCTCTCTCTCTCTCCTCTCTCTCTCTCCTCCTCTCCTTCCCCCCTCTCTCTCTCTTCACACTTTATATCTTTCTTGAATAGGTATGAGTAAGAGGATCTTTTCTCCTTCTTCCCCCTCTCTCTCCCTCCTCTCTCTCTCTCTCTTACAAACGTTTTTTTCCCTTTAAAATGAAATGGTACGGAATAAAAGGCTGTGCTATTCTACGTGCCTTACTTGGCAATGGATGTATGTTTTTTGGGTGTGGGGGTGATTTTTGGGGCCTGCCGCGAAAACGGAGTGTGTGTGGGTGTGGTGTGTGTGTGGTTTTGTGTGTGTTGGGTGTGTGGGTGTGGTGTGTTGTGGGGGTCTGGTGGTGTGTGTGTGTGTGTGGGGGTGCCCCTGTGGGGTGGTGCATGCTTTCAATTGCATTTGTGTGTGTTGTGTGGGGGTTTTTGTGGTGGGGGTTGTGTTTTGGTGTGGGTTGGGGGTTGTGCGCGCGCGTGGGGGTGTGTGTGCATGCGTGTGTGAAAATGTACGGCGCCCCCGGGTGCGTGCGTGCGTGTGTGTGTGGGGTGTGTGTGTGTGTGTGTGGTACAGAGAGGAGGAAAGGGGGAAAAAGAGAGAGTGTGAGAGTGAGAGAGAGGTGATTTAATAATAAAAAAAAAAAAATATTTTTTTTTTGACACATTAAATCCCTCCTTTCATACATTGTCGGGGAATACAAAGGATGCAAAAATGTCTCTGGGGGAGCGTTAGGCCTTTGATGGGAAATCCAAAAGGATCCATGGCCATATTTGAAATTGGCATGCCCTTAAAAAATAAAAAACTGCCCCCCCTTTGTCACATTCTTCCTCTGCCACCCAAATCCTTTTTGGAAATGTCAGAGCAAACACAATCCCATTTTTTCCCCCTTTCCCTTGCTTACCCCGCTTGTTTTCGATGGGAACGTTTAACGACGGAAATGCTAAAAGGGGCCCGGTCCCCCGACCGGCCTTTTTTGCTGAGATCTGTTGTTTAAAGAGTGCTCCTTTTCCAGAGGTTTTTCAACATTTGTGGTACCAAAAAAAAGGCCCCGTGGTAAGTCAACAACCTCCTTTCGAACCATCGTAAAAACAGAAAATGAAAGGAAGAAGGAAAGAAAGAAAAAAGGGAAAGAAAAAAAGAAAAAAAGAAGAAGGGGGAAAAAAAAAAGACGAAAGAAAGAAAAGAAATGAACTGAAGAATGCAGGAGAAAGAGGAAATTTTTTCAGGAAAAAAAAAAGAAGAAAAAGAAAAGGGGAAAAAAACAAACAAAATGCAAAGAAGGAATTGTCAAAAGGTGGCCCCAGGAGGGGAAATTCTCCTCTGCCCCCAATCTTTCTACTGAAATAAACAAAAAGAAGGGGGAAATGGGAAAAAAGGCAAGGAAAAACCCAAAGTGAGTAAAGGGGAAAGGAAAAAAAAAAAAAAAAGAAGAGGGGGGGAAGCGTGAGGGCAGATTTTTGAGCATAGCGAGGGGGGAAAAAGGAAAAAGGGAAAAAAAATTTTTAAAAAAAAAAGCTCCAGAAAATAAACCTTTCGAGGTTTTTTAAAAACAGCCACAATTCTCATTTAAAAAGAAAAAAAAAAGGAAAAAAAAGGAGATTGGGAAAACGAAAAAAAAAAAAAAAAGAAATGATAAAAAAAAAAAAAAAGAAAAAAGTAAGAATAAAAAAAACAATTTTAACTTCCCCCCAAAAAGTTTTTCCTTTTTATATTTCAAAATAGATTGATCGTTCTTAAAGGGGGGCGGCCTTCCGAGGCCATTCAGCACAGCGGCCCCCGGAAACAAGCTGGTAAAAAGACTTGCTGACTCCTCTTTTCGCTTCGCCCGTCTCGTGTTCACTGCTCGCGGCCCTATGGGAATTTTCCCCAGTGCCCATTTCACATCTGACCCAATCCTTCCCATTTTTTTCAGTCCCCCAAGGAAAACAAGATACCTCTACCCCCTGCACATTCGTTCGTGCAGGAGGTCCCCTATTTAAATTTTTTTTAACCTGAAGGACCAAAATTTTTTCAAGAACGTTCACTAGGGTTGACAAAAGCGTGGGGGGGAAAGCCTTTAATAATTTAAAAAATTTCGATGTTTATCCTTTCATTGGGGATTATTTTTTTTCCCTTTTTCGGTGGCATTAACCTATAGCTTAATCTTTTGGTTTGAGGGCCCCTTTTTAATCAAAAAGAGGGATGGGACAGACATATCAGGCCCCATTCAGGTTAAACACTTACACCTTTTAACCAAAAAAAAACATGTGATTCTTTCTCTCATCAATTGTCAATGCATTTTTTTTGCAAAGAAGAAAGCAAACACCCCCACTTATTATTCTTTCCTTTCCCCGTCACGTGTGCCCCAGAAAACAGTACATTTTAATTTTGAAAACCCAAAAGTTACTAAGCAAGCTCTAGTTATATTCAAGAAAATCCAGAAGGGGAAAAACGCTTCGACCGTCGTCCCTGATATTTTCAGGGGCTTTATGTTTTCTTTACGCTTAGGTATACTCCAATCTCGTCAATAAGGTTCAACACTCATCGAATTTTTTTAAAGCTACATCGCCATTTTTTCTTAAGATCCATTATTCCCCCAATGAAAGCCATTCAAAGTCCCCTCTTTAAAAATTACTTGTGACTGGATCCTTTTTGAAAAACGTTTTTTTTTTTCTATTTTGTTTATGACAAAGGAAAAATACGCTTTTTTTTTCCAAGTTTGCGATTTTGTTTTTTCCTCTATTTTCCCCATGATGAAAAAAAAAACGTTTTTGCATAGCAGTTACTTTGGTTAAATTTTCCAAAGTGTGGTTGTTTTTTCTCAGACTGTCAGAAAAGATTTCACAAAAAAATTTTTTCCCGAATCGATTCCAAAAACGACACTTTTGTGGAAAGATCAAATGTCCCAAAAGGGACAAAAAGCGTTTTTTTTTTTGGCACAGATCGTGGGAAAAAACCCCAAAACAAAGGCGGTTTCCAGTTTTTTCTTTTTTAAAAATAAATCACTAAATGATCACTAAATAAAATGTTAGAAATAACTTTTTTTTTACAAACAAAAAAGTTTTCTATAAAAGGGGAACACATTGTTATGGACGCAATGAGCGAGATCAACCTTGACTTTCTTTTGTTGATTTTTAAGGGGGATTGGGAAGTAAAATTTTTCATTCTTTTTTTTCTATTCTATCCTTTTGGTCTTATAAACCTTAAAATTTTTACAATAAAGTGATTTGCTCATTAAAATTTTATCAAAAAAATCTGAAATAAAAGTTATCTTTTGGGCCCCCAATTTTAAGGCCCATTTTACAGCAAAATCCACATTTTTTTTTTTTTAAATTTTGGCGGGACCCCGGGAGGGAAAAATGGTAGATCCAGGATCCGTGTGCATTTCTACTTTCTGTTTTCATTTCTGAATAAAGTTTTAAAATAACGGGAATGAAATGACTAACAATGTGCTAATGGGGCCCCCCCTAACCTAATTAAAATATACGGCAAGAAACAGACTAACAAGGTGCTAAGTCCCCAAACCCCTGGCATAAGGACTTTGTCACGGGTGTGCCCCAAAAAAATTTTTTCCCCCCCAAAAAAAAAACGTGCAGTATTTGTTTCCCAATGGCATTTTTTGGTACGAATTAGATTTTTTTTAGATAATTCACACCTCCTCTTGTTTCAAGACATGCTCAAAAATTTGAAAAAAAACATTTTTTTAAAAAACGTTGTTAGTCCTTGGTGGCGCTGCTGGGGAAAATCTAAAAAAAAAAAACCTTTTTTTTCGCTTTGGAAATCAAAAAATTCAGGGAAATGATTTAATTTAAATTGAATTTTGATTAAAAAAATTGTTACATGAGTGCAAAAATGGAAAATTTTTTTTTTAACAAGGAATTTCCCCCCACGCTTTTAAAAGCCGGCAAATGGTGCGGTTTACATAACGCCAGGACATCAGGAAAAATGTGAACGTCCACACACCCTTTCAGCACAGCCCCCAAATCATCTGGGAAAAGGAGTGTGCGCCACATTCTGACTGTCAAATCAAAAATTCCAAAACCCAAAAGGGGGGGGGCACGACTTTACAACAGCCCCCATCATCGGTTTGATACACAACCAAAAAAGGTTCACACAGCCGACATCATAGGACGATACACAACCAACGAGTTCACAACACCAACACATGGGATCATACACAAACCAAAAGGCAACAATGGGATAAGACAAAAGGCAACAATAAAAAGAAGATAAAACACCGCACCAGCAAAGAGGGAAAAAAAAAAAAAAAAACTGGGAAAAAACTGGTCAAATTTTCCCCCCACGGGGGCCATATTGACACGTTTTTTTCTTTTCCCTATTTTTTTCTTTTCGTCTGCTCCCGCTAATCGTCGGGGGAAAAAAAAAAATTCATGTTTCGCTGAAAAACTCTGGTGTAAATTTTAAAAAAGGGGGCGAGAGCCGTCGGACATGTTATTTTCCATTTCAAAGGAAAGTTCCTCCCCTTTTTTTTGCGCCCCCCCTTCCCGCCTCCCATCCTTCCCCTTTTTGCCCTAAAGGCCCCCCCCCCTAAATGGGCCCGGGGCAGTGGAAAAAAAAATTTTTAAAAGTTTATTTTTTTCCCTTGGGAAAAAGGGAAGAGTTGCTTTAAATTCGTTCTCATTTTATCACGGGTTAAAAAAAAAGATTTCCCCCCAAAAGTTTTCAGGAGCCAAACCAACTGAATTCAACTTTCACTGTCCCCAAACCGCGGTCCTCTTTTTCCTTTTTTTTTCACTTCTATTTCCGTTTTGTGATATCAAAACGTCATCCCTCATTTATTTCATGCAAAGATAAAATGAAAAAAAAAAGGTAAAATAATTTATTTTTTTTCTACATTACCTATGCAAGAATAATCTAAACAAACCAACAACCAAAATTGTGTTTTTGACGTGTCTGATCCTAAACCTTTTTTTTTGTTGTTGTTTCCCCAAAGTAACTTCCCCACAAATGTTATTGTCCAAATCACAAAAATAACCCCCAGGACAAGTCGATCACAATTTTAGAAATTTTTTTGTTTCGCACCCCCAAACACACACACACACACACACACACACAACACACACACACACACACACAACACCCCCGCAAACGCACCACACACCACCACCACGCACGCACGCACGCACGCACGCACGCACACAACACACCCCAAAACCCCACACACACACACACACACCAACACGCCCCTGTGAAAGTTGCATCTTTCTTCTAAACAGCTCGCTTTTTTCAACAAAAGAGACAGCGTAAAAACTGATTTTTTTGTACAAAAAAAATGAATCCCAGGTATTCAAAAGCCCCCTCAGTATTTTTTTTCTTTCCCCAGATTGCGTTCAGCAAATAATTATTCCAAGGGCACGGAAAAGATTTTGCCAGCTACAATTCCTCTTGCTGTCTTCCAGCTTTTTAAATATTTCCCCAGTGCCATAAAAAGCAAAAAAGCACAACAAGGCTCAACACACCGACGCTTCTAGAAAATTAACAAATTCAGAAATTGTTTGAGGAAACAAATAACTACCAACCGCTGCATCAGGGGTTAGCATCGCAGGTTTGAGTTGGGAGTTCCTGGGTTTTGATTCCCAAAAAAAAACTCTTGTGAATATTCGAACTACAAAATTTTCCTTCCTTATTCAAATTGAAAGACATTTTCTTCAAAAGGGGAGACCAGATACCGTAATTTGCAGACGTTTATAGAGAAAAAAAAAAAAGAAACAACCGGACTAGGAAATTTTTGAATCCAAGCCCGTCCCTTTGGGAAAAGAAAAAGGGGTAAAGCCCCCAGCTGGTGAGGGGATGCCATGGGGGCCCCCCCCCCTTTTTTTTTTTTCCCCCTTTTTTCCCCTGGGGGCCCCCGGAAAAAAAGGGAAAAAAATTTTTTAAAAAAAGAAAAAAATTTAAAAACCCAAAATTTTTTTTTTTTGGGGTTCCCCCCCAAAAAAACCCGGCCAAAAAAAAAAACCCCCCCCCCCCTTTTTTTTTTTTTTTTTTTAAAAAAAAATTTCCAAAAAACCCCCCGGGGGGTTTTTGGGTTTTTTAAAAATTTTCTTTTTTTTTGGGGAAAAAATTTTTTCCCCCTGTTTCCCCCCTTCCCATTTTTTTTTTTTTTTTAAAAAAAAGGGGGGGTTTAAAAATTAAAAATTTTTTTTTTTAAAAAAACCCCCGGGGGGCCCGGGCCCCCGGGCCCTTTAAAAAAAAAAAAAAACCCCCAAAATTTTTTTAACCCCCAACCCCCAAAAAACAAAAAAAAAGGGAAACCCCCCCAAACCCTTTTTGGTTAAAAATTTTTTTTAAAAAAGGGGGGTTTTTTCCCCCCTTTTTAAAAATATTTTTTTTTTTTTTAAATTTTTTCCCCTTTTTTTAAAAAAAAATTTTTTTGGGGGGGCCCCCCTAAAAAAAAAAATTTTCCCCGGGCCAAAAAAATTTTTTTTTTGGGGGCCGGGTTAAATTTTTATTTTTTTCCCCCCCCCCCCCCCCCCCCCTTTTTAAAAAAGGCCCCCCCCCCGGGGGGGGGGGGGCCCCCAAAGGCCCCCCAAAAACCCCAAAACCCCCCCAAAAACCAAACAAAAAAAAAGGGCCCCCCCAAAAAAAAGGGGGGAAAAAAAGGGGAAAAGGGGAAAAAAAAAAAAACCCTTTTTTGGGGGGCGGGGCCCCCCCCCGGGGGGCCCCGGCCCCCGTTTCCCCCCCCCCCCCCCCCCCCCCCCCCACCCCCCCCCCCCCCCCCCCCCCCCCCCCCCCCCCCCCCCCAAAACCCCCCCCCCCCCCAAACCCCCCCCCCCCCCCCCCCCCCCCCCCCCCCCCCCCCCCCAAAAAAAAAAAAAAAAAAAAAAAAAAAAAAAAAAAATTTTTTTTTTTTTTTTTAAAAAAATTTTTTTTAAAAAAATTTTTTTTTTTAAATTTTTTTTTAAAAAAAAAAAAAAAAAAAAAAAAAAAAAGGGAACCTTTAAGAAAAAAAACAAATCAAAAAAAAAAAAGCCCGGGAAAAACCGGGCAGAAAGAAATAACGAAAAAAAAAAACCCATGAAAAAACATCGTTTTTCCCCATAAAAATTTCATGACTCTGAACTGCCCGCCAATTTTGGGAAAAATGGGCCCCCCCCCCTTTTCCACCAAAGGGGGCGTCGTTTTTAACGGGGAGCGAAAGAAAAAAAAAGGGGGGGAAAAAAAAAAGGAAGGAAAAAAGCTCCCCAAGGGAAAGGGGAAAGGGAAAAGACCGGAAAAAGAAAAAATAAATGAAAGTAAAGGAAGGAAAAAAAAGAGGGAAAAAAAAAAAAGGAAAAAAAAAAGAAAAGGAAAACAAGAAAAAAAAAAAAAGAAAAAAAAAAAGAAAGATAAAAAGGAAAAGGAAAAAAGGGAAAAAGAAAAAAGAAAGCAAAAAACAGAAAAAAAAGAAAACAGAAAAAAAAGGAAAACAAGAGAAAAAACCGGCCCTTAGGTTTTTTTCCCCTTCCCCCAAAACATAATAAAAAGCCCCCCGAAGGGGGGGCAGGAAAAAAACCTTTCTGGGGCCCTTTCCCCCTTTTACGCAACCCTTTTTCTCGGGGATCAAAGCCTTTTCGCCCTCAGAAAAACCGAGGGTTGGGGCGTGTCCCCCCCCTTTTCCCCAAGTTTTTCTTATCTTCCCCTTTTATTCTGGGGGAAAAACCCTTGGGGGTTAAAAAATGCCCCTTTTTTGTTCTTTGGCGGGCGGGGCCCCCTTTGTTTTTTTCTTCAAGAAATTTTTAAAAATGAAAAACCCCCGATTTAAAAAGGAGAAATAAAATTTTTTTTTTTTTTTACCCCCCCCTTTTTTCCTCAAACTTTTATCGGGGAAACTTGGAAAAAGGGGAAAAAAACGCCCCAAATGTGTAAAGGGGAAAAGCAACAAAACAAAGGGATGCCCCCCTGAAAAAAAATTTTTAAAATTTCCCCCCCAGATTTTTTGGGGGCCCTTTTTCCCAAAAATTTTTTTAAACTCTTTTAGGGGGTTTTTTGAAAAAAAAAAAAAATCCAAACAGTGAAAAAACCAAAATTTTTAAAAACCAAAACAA
>JAMYXO010008250.1:0-11086 GCA_033310375.1 Conus canariensis
TTTGTGGTTTTAATGAGTATATGCCATGGTTCAACCGCCATTCATATAATGATAATCATCATCATCATCAGTATTACTATTATTATCATTATCATTGTTATTATTTTTATCATCATCATTATGATCACTATTATCGTTAATGTTTATATTCGTTTAATTTTTAATATCCTTAAAAGAATTCACATCTAACTTTCCGTCTAAGCAAGCTCTATGTGCTTTACAATCCACATGCGTTTTCACAATTGGCTGCCTGTTGGTAGAGCCAGCTGAAGAGCTGCCTGCTCGATTTACGTTCAGCCGTTTCCAGTGTCACTCATAAAAAATCGAGTCTCGTCGGAAGTGGGTTCACATCACTTGAAGGCGTGTCGGACGCATGCTTCCCACAGAGTTTGACGATTTTTAAAGGACAATAAATCTCGTTTCAGGGACAGCTTAGGGCCTTTTTTAGAGTTCCTTCCCTTAGACCGTCCTTCGTGTATTCTGTAGTAGTTTTATACGGATTTGAACTGTCCTACTCTCAGTTCCCATGATCACATGCAGGTGCCCAGGTGAAGTAAGTTCGTGTGGAACACGAGAGTGGATCAAGCATTTTGTGGTGGTCAAATTCTTGTGTTTTATGCACGGAACTTCGGTTTACAGTCTCGCTCGAAAGACGTTTTCGAAAAGGAGTCCGAGCCAGTATTAACTCGAAGGAAAAATCCCACTGTATCAGAACGGCCCAGTGTAGATTCGAACCAGCAGTCCCAGGATCACCAGGTCCACAACTCTGCTTACTAACCGAGCTTTCTGGAAAGAAGTTCTAAGCGGCAGGTTCAAGATCAAAGGTCTTGTCGTTTTTCCGTTCTTCCACAGACGAAAATTTCTGATCTTTTCTCTTCTTCGCTGTGGAAACGGGTGGAGACGACAACACCGGGAGACAGACACGTGACGTTATCTCAAAAAGCTAAAAGTGACCAACGAAGCCTCGTCTCTGAAACACAACACAGAACTATAACTGTGCTTTTCTTTTGTTGCTTGGATTTCTTCAGTTATGCTGACATTTTTTGCAAGAAGATGTGCACGTGCAGTGATAATTATTTCTTAAAAATTAGGGGTCAGACTCAGTATGAAAAGCTCACTTCCAAATTTTCATGGAGTCACGAAAATATTTAGGGGGTCACCATTTATAACTGCTAGAAAATGTAGTGAAAACACACACACACACACACACACACACACACACACACACACACACACACACACACACACACATGCACACAAACACAAAGACACACAGACACACACACACAGACACACACACACACACACACACACACACACACACGCAAACACACGCGCACGCGCGCGCGAGCATGCTTTCACTGAAAGAGATAGAAATTCATTAGAAAAGAGGTGTTTATAATAGAGATAGAAATACATTAGAAAAGGGGTGTTTATGATAACGTTAATAAAATATGCTAGACAGTGTTGAATATTATCCATTCATATTCGTGTTCCTATGTTTTTAAAGTATTATCATCTAACATGAGTAAATGTGAGCACTTACACTATCAGGATTTTAACAGTGAAGCTTGATTTGTGGGATGTCCTCTTCGATTATCATCACAGAACTTCAACATAAAGATAGCCGCGGATCAAGCCAGGTTTAGCAGAATTGTTGTAAATCCCTGACTTTTCCAGCTATGGGAGGCGAACGAACAAGGAAGGACAAACTCCTTAGGTAGTGTAAATAGCATTTGGCAGAGACTTTCCATAAGGTGATGCTGAGAACGAAAAGAAGCTTAAGTCACAGATTTTAATTCCGAGTTAGTGGCCACAACAAGAACTGGCGTCTGAAGGAGAGTTACACAAAAAGAGGGAGACCCATTCACGTGATGTCGGAGAAGACCCATTCACGTGATGTCGCAGACTGCCGGAACCCTGTCTGTCAATAATGGCAGAGCCCAATGTCATTATCAGCTGGATGATTACACTAGTCTTGATAGCTGTTTCCCAGAGTGGCACCATAGTTGTGCAGCGATAATCTGATTAGTTTGTTTACACGCTGTCGTGCAGTTAAGGTTTATCACGATATCACGTCTGAATTGCCCAGTAAAAAATGTGACAAACTCAAGTCTGACTGCATGGTGAGCCTCTGCCTGCATTTTGAATTGATTACGTGATCTTCTGCGAGACAACTGCGAGACATGCAGTCCATTAAATGTGAATAGCGCTATTGTCTGACGCTTTATATCCAGGGAAGTAGCTGTCAGGCTAGTCTGTGCCATGGTGATGTCAAGATTGGACTACTGCAACTCTGTTTATGCTGGGCTTCCCGCAGAACAGATTGCTCGGCTGCAGAGAGTCCAAAATAGCGCTGCACGACTTGTTTTGAAGAGGAGGAGGTGTGAGCACATCACTCCCATGCTGATCGAACTGCACTGGCTTCCCATACGGTATCGGTGGCAATTTAAACTGGCAGTTCTTGCTTTCCGCCACTTCAATGAATCTCTTCCTCACTATCTCTCTTCTTCTCTCTGCACCTACCAAAGCTCTCGTACCCTTCGCTCTTCTTCACAAAAACTTTTGAAAATCCCTAGGCGTTCTCTGAAATCTGTTGGCGAAAGAGCCTTCAGTTTTAGAGCACCTTCTATTTGGAACTCCCTCCCTGAAGACCTTCGTAATCAGCGTACTCTTTCTTCTTTTAAATCTCAGCTCAAAACTTACCTCTTCAAAAAAGCCTATTCTCTTCTGTAGATGACTAGATCTCTCTTAAATTCCTCCACGACTAGTTCGGTGAGACAGTTTATGCATGTAGGTGCGTCTGCCATTGTGTATTTTCTTTTTGCTGTGTGCATGAATATTGTATGAATAAGTGCAAATGGTGGATGTAAGCGCATTGAGTTGTACAACAAGAAATGCACTATATAAGTATTATACATTATTATTATTATTATTACTATCTCTCTGAGAGTTAGAAAGAATCAGGTAAACATCTGCATTGTTTTAATTATAGCCTTTGATATGTATATGCTTAGCACTGCTATTTTCAAACAAACACGAATTCAATAGGTGTATAGAGAATATTGAATTAAATCAAATGCACGATCCAGGAACAAAACAGGGGGAAAACAGAGCATTAAACTGGCTGCTTAATGGTGTTACTGACGTGTGTATTTTACTACACTCAGTTTCCATTTCATTGAATGTAAATGCGTACAGCAAGTTCAGGAAACGAATCTGAAATACAATATGTTTTTTCTTGCGACTTCCGGATACCAGACAGACACTAGAGTCTGTGTCCCTGGAATAAACCAACAAAACGTAATTTGTACGGCTATGATAAATGTTTACAACGGTTACCGTTCTTTGCCTTTTTCTTTCAACGGTTCCGAGCTATCTCGTGCCTTCGTTTCTGACACACATGGAGGAGGGGACACAGGGATTCAGGGACAAAGTTCACCCCTCAGAAATGTTCCTGGCTGGTGCATGTCCTTTCAATGTTTAAGGTGCTGAGAACGAAGATTCAGTCAGCTGATCAAATCGTCACTCATGCCGACTGTGACATGGGCGCAGTGCGCGCGCGTGTGTGTGTGTGTGTGTGTGTGTGTATGTGTGTGTGTGTGTGTGTGTGTGTGTGTGTGTGTGTGTGTGTGTGTGTGTGTGTGTGTGTGAGGGAGAGAGAGAGAGAGATTCAATGAATACTTTGTGTTATCTTCATAGCTTTCCGATTATACAGTCTTATCAATCAGCTTGCACACAATGTGAAATGCTTGTTATCTGCACAGAACAGTCACGAGTGCAAAAATCAGCATGGGGAATGTTGGAAGTGTAACTTGATGGAAGACAGGTCGCCTGTTGTCAAACTTTCGTTCCATAGTAATCTTTTTAAAATTAAATTTTGGATACTGATAGCTTTCAAATTTGATTGGTTTAGCCACACAAAAAATTAGAAACCTAAATTCCAGTATTCATGTACAATGTAATGAGAAACAATAAACCCCATCAAAATGTCAACATTAACTTCATGTATACACGTAAAAATGCACCTCATCTAAACAAGTTTGAAATCTTAGTGATAATGAACCACCAAAGCACGTAGACAAACGAATTAAAGACAAAACACGACGCGTTTTGACCTTAGGTCTTCTTCAGGCAAGATACAAAACACCCAGGACAACGAAAAGGAACGAGCAATCACGTATCTTCATCCAATTCGGCGCAAGATATGCGATGAATCAAAAAATAAGCCTCATCTAATCTAGATACTTAAAACCAGCTTAAAACCAGAGCTATTTCACTCAAAATGTTCAGTCAAATGAAAATTATTTATATCTTTAATGTACTCTATGGGAAACAATTTTGTAAAAGAATTGTTGGTCAGTCCGCCAAACAACAGTAACAAACAAATCACAAGACGAAACACGACGCGTGTCGACCTCTTAGGTCTCATTCAGGCAATATAAACAAAATTCAGGACAATGAACACGAAGAATGAGCAAAATCCTTATCTTATCATATTCGGCGCAAGATGGGCGTTGAATCTTCATGGGAAAAGATCACAGACGGTGGAAGGACGGAAATGGGCTCAGCCTTTGAGCATGTGGTGCCCCAGATACAGTAAACTTTTAACAGTTCAATGTCCCCATAGCCATCAGGTGGGTGGACTTTAACTTCACACTCAAGGGACAGATAGCATCATTTCCGCCAACACCGAAACCCTTACTCCTCATTCTTATCTGTCCTACACTGGTGTGGTTGGCAATCGACAACATAACGACTGATAGCTGGACAGAAGCCTGGACAATGTAACACTACAGATGGACACCTCACTACCAGCCTCTTACTTTTACAGCACAGTCGTTACCCAAGGAAAGTGGAGGAAAGCACAGAGCACGGCAACTCGGGCTTAGTGCGTGTGGTGTGAGTAAGCCTTTAAGATGTCGGGACATCTCTAAACCCCACTAGGACGGCATGGACGTTAGGATGTCGGACATCTAAAAAAACACTAGGACGGTATAGATACTGGATGCCCACGAAACGAATGAAGATCTGCAGGATGTTATCGATCACAAGATTGACATAGCAGGGTGGAGCGTCATCCGGAGCTTTTCAGGTCCTATTCGAAGCAACTGAACTACTCTCTTTAGCACTCACTAAACATGACACACACACACACACACACACACACACACACACACACACACACACACACACACACACAATTTGCTGCATATATTGTAACGTGTGCGAGTGCGTGTGGTGTGTGTGTGTGTGTGTGTGTGTGGTGTGTGTGTGTGTGTGTGTGTGTGGTGGTGTGTGTGTGTGTGCGTGCGTGTGTGTATATGTGTGTGTGTGTGTGTGTGTGTGTTACAATGAACTTCTATAATTTTGGCAACATAAAGATGACTGATATGATTCATGGTATCGTTCCAGATAAGTGAGCTGCAGCACGAAAAAAAAAACCCAAGGCATCAGCGATGGAAAGGGTATGCTGAATACTTCTGTGTCATTGATTGATAAGTGGCAGTAGGTCTTGTTTGCAGACCATGCTCACCATGCCCATGATTTTAAATAGGAAATGGTCACTGGACATCTGTTCACTGAAGATACATGTTGTTTTTCGTTTCTTTAACTGCATGCACAAATGTAACCTATGAAATCTTGATTTGCTTTAGTTTTCCAAAGCCCTGTACTAAAAAAAAAGTGAATTACAATATAAACGTAATATTCTAGTACGGACATTGAACAACCTATCTCACTACAGATGCCACAATGATTTGTTTGCTTTTCAGAGAGAGAGAGAGAGAGAGAGGAGAGAGAGAGAGAGTTCTAAACAAAGGTAGCCTCATACTATCATACATTCTTGAAATGTCCACTATATTTAGGTCCTAACATCTTTCCTTTGACACACACGCACGCAAGCACGCACGAGCACACAATCTCACATACACACACGCACGCACGCACACACGCACGCACACGCTAACGCACACACACACACACACACACACACACACACAACACAACACACACACACACACACACACACACACACACACACACACACAGACGCACACAGACACGCACACACAGACACAGCACACACAACACACACACACACACACACACACACACACACACACACACACACACAGATAGATAGATAGATCGATCGATAGATAGATAGATAGACAGACAGACAGACAGGCAAACAGGCAGACAGACAGACAGATACAATGCCATGTAGTCTCAGACCAAGAATGGACTTCTGTAGAATCATCTTCATCGTCCGTTTGCTAAACGGTCATCTCGAAGAAGGCATCAGAGTCGATGACCTCTACGACCTCAACTACAGTTCCCTCCCTTCGTCCATGCTGGTGGTCGCATGGGCCAGGCAGGTCATGGGGACTGTGACTGAACGGACGTGGTGGAGACGACCTCCCAAAAGGGAAGCTATCTCTCACTGGCTGCACGATTAGACAGTGATTTTCAAACAGTAGGAGGACTTAGGATGGACTTTGAGCATCCTTTCATGATAACTTTCTGCATGGGCTTGGTTCGTTGGTTGTGTGCCACGTTGATCAGGAAATCTGACCCTCGCTTTCAGAGACAATACAGCGAAGGGGATGAAAGATTTTGTCCAGTTTTCCTAACTGAACCATTGACGCATTAGAATATGTGTAGATTTTGAAGGAATGGAACGTACGACTTCTCAGGACTGAGGGTTGCTAGGGATGGTGGGTTGTCTTCCCTTGGTGTTTTCTGTCTTGACGGAAAGTATATGCTGTATTCTCTTGTTGTAGATCGAGAACCAGCAGCCCAACGAGGGCAGGCAGAACGGCATGGGTCAGTATTTGTTTCATTTATTTATTTCCTTTGACAGCCTTTTTTTTCCAGGCTATTGAAGATTGTACTACCTAAGCATGAAGTTCGCCACTTTGAGAACCTGTGTGTGTGTGTTGTGTGTGTGTGTGTGTGTGTGTGTGTGTGTGTGTGTGTGTGTGTGTGTGTGTGTGTGACTCAAGACTCGGACTCAGCCTCGGAGTTTAAATGTCACGAGCACGCTCAATGGTCTATAGATACAGCATTGTATTATACGAAACCATCATTGACAGATAGACCATAATTCATCTGGGCCCATAAAGGGAGAAGTAGTGTCTTTTCATTTTCATGCAATCATGAACATATTTTACACTATGACTGTGTAGTTCGTCATTGCCTAGCATTTCACTTGGGCTGTAGATTTTGCAAGTTTGGGTTTGGCCCATCTTTTGATAGCTGTTCTGTTAGCTTCAGTCACAGCAGTTTGTATCTAGAGCAGCCGTCCAGAAAATGAGTTTCATCTTCGACCTAAGCACACGCTGAGCATTTTCTGTCTTCTCTTGTAGTGTTCGTGTAGCTACCTTTTTCTGTTTGTAGATCATGAGCACTGACGCGAAGTTTGCTGAGATCACGTCTCTATTCGAATCTTTTAACGTTTATTATGTGTATTTCTAGTAGTTTTCTGGTAGGATATTTGCATGGTGTGAACGTTAAACACATAGGCTTCAGATTTCCGTGAGAGAACGCGAAAATAGTGCAGCTCGTGTGAATGGCTACAGCAGATAGTATGATGCTTCCTCTGTTTTCTCTCGTACGCTTGAACTTACTGCATGGTATGTATAATAGGATAGGAAATTGTTTTAAGTTATCCAACTGAGGACTTCATGACAAGCAAGAAGTGTATGAATTCACTAGTTAGAAGTAATTTGCGTGTTGTAGAATCACCAGCAAGCAGTGTGTGAATTCACTAATTAGAAGTACCATTGCGTGTGTTGTAGATCACTGTATGAATTCACTAGTTAGAAGAACCATTGCGTGTGTTGTAGAATCACCAGCAAGCAGTGTCTGAATTCACTAGTTAGAAGAACCATTGCGTGTGTTGTAGATTCACCGGATAAATTCACTAGTTAGAAGAACCATTGCGTGTGTTGTAGATTCACCGGATGAATTCACTAGTTAGAAGTACCATTGTGTGTTGCAGATTCACCAGCAGAGGGCCAGCAAGATGTTAACCTGGACACCATGGAGAGAGTGACTGCACAGCTGTACGTTTCCTTTTCCGTTTTTTATGTGTGTTTATGAGAAGGAGAAAGACAGACAGACAGACAGACAAGACATACAGACAGAGAGAGACAGAGAGAGAAAGAGAGAGTGTATGTGTGTCTGTGTAGTGTGCGAGGGGGGGGGGGTGCGTGCGTGCGTGCGTGCGTGTGTGTGTGTGTGTGTTTGTGTGTGTATGTGTGTGTGTGCCTTTGCGTGTACTTGCACGTGCGTGTGTGTTCGTGTGCGCGCCCTCGCACGCCCTTGTGTGTGTGTGTGTGTGTGTGTGTGTGTGTGTGTGTGTGTTGTCTGTCTGTCTGTCTGTCTGTCTGTCTGTCTGTCTCTGTCTGTCTGTCTGTCTGTCTGTCTGTAAAATTTGCCGTACTGCGTGATTTCCCACATTCATCCCATTAATGCTTGGTTTTTGTCTGTATTTTTTTAGGGAGTATTACTTCAGCGTGCAGAATCTTGTGAAGGATGTTTTCCTTCGCAAGTGCATGACTCTGGATGGCTGGGTACCGGTAAGCCTTGTTGCTGGCTTTCCGCGTATGAGGATGCTGCTCTGTCAGCAGCCTGAGCGCGGCTACCCCATCGTTGTTGAGGTGAGAGCTTTTTTCTAACGTGCTCTTTGATCAAACTAGTAAGAGAAGAAAGTTGTTGAGGTGAGAGCGTCTTTGTTCTAACGTGCTATTTGATCAAACTAGTGACAGAAGAAAGTTCTTGAGGTGAGAGCTTTTTTCTAACGTGCTCTTTGATTAAGCCAGTGACAGAAGAAATTTCTTGTGGTGGGAGCTTTTTTCTAACGTGCTCTTTGATTAAGCTAGTGACAGAAGAAAAGCATATTTACCAAAACGGATTGAAGTCTACTTCTTTGGTGCGAGAACTTGGTAAAGTAAGAAACGTTTAGTCGTCATAGCTTGTTAAAATAGTAACTGTTTTTGATAATGAACTGAAATGGCCAGAGTATGCAACAAGATACAAAAAGATGAGTGTACTTGATAGATGGATTGTGTAATAAAAGTATGAGTCATCGTTAGAGTGTGTACACCCACAATGGAAAATAGATCAACATCTCCGATCATTCGCAGATCTTGTAAAAACTTCAAATTGTCTATAATTTCTAGTACGGGTGTTTATGGAATGAAAATGATATTACGTTTAGAGTATTAGTCAAACATATCAGGCTTTGTCATTTCAATTTGTATTAAAAAAATCTGCTAAAATTGACTTTTATTATGATTGTTTTCATAACAAAAAGAAAATTGTTTTTAGTACGCTTGTAAACTTACCATTTTAATCCTTAGGCATTCTTTAGTATGTATCTTGAAAGAAACATAACTTCTGTTTGGTGTGGAATATTGATAACTGTAATCATGAAAATGGGTATACCTTGAACGAACACATTTTCTGTTGGTTAGCTATAATCATGAAAAATGATATTGCTGGTGGTACATATTTCTTTTTTGTAATGGAAATGAATTATGATAATCTGGAATATCGATAACTGTAATCATGAACAATGATATTGCTGGTTCATTTTTGTCATGTAAATGAATTATAAAAGTCTGGAATATTTATATTTCTTTGTTGTAATGTTAAGGAATTACACCAATCGTTCTGCATTCATCGTTTTTCTCTCAAGTTGTGTCTGATATGAAATGACCGAGATGAAACGCTTGTGCTGGTGGGCGAGCAGACTTCTATTTACCAGCATAGCGAGGAGAAGAGAGTTACGGTTCCTTTTCTCGAGATGTTAGTTGTTTGGTTTGGGTTGTTATTGTTTTTTTTCTGTTTTTCGTTAACATTTATAAGGTATGCAAGACGAAGAAACAGGCATAGTCGTTCACCTGCCTGTGTTTATTTTTCCTCTCAGGCCGCCGGCCGCGGTAATGCGACGGAGGTCAGCCAGGACGGGCTGTTCCTCAGACCGGCCAAAAATCCTGGCTACTGGCCATGGCCAAGGCCAAGGCCAAGGCCACTCCGCCCAGAGGCCCCGGCATTTGTACCGGGCCAGCCATGGATGGGTAATGAGGAAGGTGAGTCTGGCCAACATGACTGGGCTTTGGTTCCCTCTGTTTCCCGCTTCTCTGACGCTTGGATGCAGAATGATACTTGGTTCATTTTTTTGTAATGTATATGAATTATAATAGTCTGGAACATTTATATTTCTTTGTTGTAATGTTAAGGAATTATACAATAATCGTTAACGGGGTGAAAACAAGAATTGCAAAATAGATACACTGATATAAGACGTAACATTTTCTTTCGAAATGTTCGTAGTTTCAGTTCTTCATTCATCGTTTTTCTCTCAAGTTGTGTCTGATATGAAATGACCGAGATGAAACGCTTGTGCTGGTGGGCGAGCAGACTTCTGTTTACCAGCATAGCGAGGAGAAGAGAGTTACTGTTCCTTCCTCGAGATGTTAGTTGTTTGTATTTTTCTGTTTTTCTTTAATATTTATAAGATGTGAAGACGAAGAAAGCAGGCACAGTCGTTCACCTGCCTGTGTTTATTTCTCCTCCTCAGGCCGCCGGACTCAGTGAAGTCCTCCAGGACGGTCGGTGCATCAGACCTGCCAGAAATCCTAGCTACTGGCCATGGCCAAAACCACTCCGCCCAGAGGCCGGGCATTTGTACCGGGCCAGCCATGGATGGGGTAATGAGAAGGTGAGTCTGGCCAACGTGACTGGGCTTTGGTTCCCTCTGTTTCCCGCTTCTCTGACACTTGCAAGTAGTATGATAGTTGGTGGTGCTTGTTGTTTCTATCATCTAAGTCAGAGATCTTCTCAATTATGTGATACTTGGAGGTCCAATGTTAACTGATGGTGGTTTAAATGTTTTAGTCAATGCACTCGTATATTTTCTCAGTTCTCTGACGTTTGAAGGTAGAATGACATATAATGGTGTAGATTTCGTTCTTTACTGAACAATTAATTAACGGAAAAATGTAAGTGCGAACCAACAGTTCTTCCGTCAGTAATAAATTCATGATGTTACAAAAATTTGAATAATGAAAATTGA
>JAMYXO010008251.1:0-11083 GCA_033310375.1 Conus canariensis
AGATCAACAATACGTGGAATCGAAGTTTATTGTGTTCCATGGCACTTTGCTGAAATCGGGTTCTCCGGGGATTCAGTATTGGTTGCTGTGCCTTGTGAATCTGCAGTTCTTCTATGGTTTACTGTGCTTTATGAATCTGCGGTTCTTCTTCTATGGATTACTGTGCTTTATGAATCTGCGGTTCTTCTTCTGTGGATTACTGTGCTTTATGAATCTGCGGTTCTTCTTCTATGGATTGCTGTGCTTTATGAATCTGCGGTTCTTCTGTGGATTACTGTGCTTTATGAGTCTGCGGTTCTTCTTCTGTAGATTGCTGTACTTTGTGAATCTGCGGTTCTTCTGCTATGGATTGCTGTGCCTTGTGAATTTGCGGTTCTTCTTCTGATAGTTTGACGTGATTTATTATGTGCTTGTTGTGTGGAGACCCTGTTTCTTCTTCTTCATCGCTTGTGTTTGTGAACGGCTGTGCTTATCACGTGGGGACCTTGGTTATCCTTATTTGTCTTCTTTTAGTGTTGTAGACTGTGGCTTGGGTACTGTGGAACCGAGTGTGTTGACTGCATATGTGAGACACTGTGGACGGCGCCGGCGAGATCTGTGAGTGATATCAAGATATGTAATATGATATGCTGATATCTGATGATTGAAGTTCCTATGTATTGATATCTTGATCTATATGCTATGTAGTGACATGTATTGATTTGTACCAGTTCACATGAATGTTTGTTTGATGGTTCAGGCAGCATAATTATAAAGAAAAAAAATCTAACTCGTGTGTTGCCTGGCTATCCATGTGCATTTGGTGTGGGTGTGCGTAGGAAATAATTATTACACGCATCCAAACTTTTGAGCGCGAGAGTCAGACAGCAAAACACGCACCGCACACCATCCGTAACATCTGGTGACCCCGTAGTTAAATTTCTTTTGCTTTTGAATTAAAAATCGCCTTAGTGGTCGGATTTATTTTGTACACCTATAATTGCCCAATTAGAAGTAATAGGTCACGTTCACAGACTTTTCTTTTGAACAATTGAATTGTGTTTTATTGTTTTGTTTTATGACTGTTTTTGTCTACTTTCTTTCCCGTCTCCAGCGTAACGAGGTATCTCCTTCTGTATAGTTTCTGGAGATACGAGGGCCTAGTTCCTAGTTCTTCCTTCCTTTGTGGGCTTTATTTTCATTATCTTCAGTTATCTCTTTGATTATTTCTGTTTCTATCTTTTCTTGGGGATTGTGTTGCTTCTTCAGCATTCTTAGGGTTCTTTTTTCTTGAATGAATGAGTGTGTGAGTGGCTGCCCTGAACCAGTTAAAAATAAATAAATAAAATAATAACAACAATACATTGATTATATTCGTTATTACTCTCATGTCATTGCTTGATTTATACTTGTTGCTGAAAATTTGGCATTGATTATCGATTGCGTTTTTCTTTCTCCCCATATCCCTGAAATCCTGTTTCATTGTTTATCTCTATCTTTTGTTGGTTGGGTTTGATAATACTTAATCTTTTTAAGAGTGATTGTCGTTAATGTTTGTTTGAAAAAAAAAAATCCTCTTTGGAATTCATATATATATTTTAGTGGACAGGGGTTTCAAACCTTTTTTGCTTGTGATAGCAATTGTTTGTATTTGATCCACTAGTGTATGTCTCGGGTTTGACAGAACATTATTTCATATTTTCATTATGGCACAAAAGGCTAAGGAAGAAAGTCCTGTTGTGTCCTCTATGGACGAGGACAAAGTTTTCGCTAAATATTTACAACGAGGTAAAGTATGTGGTCTGGAGGGAGAAGATCTGTTGGCCTATGTGGATAAATGCATTGCTCAAGATATGGAAAGAGAGGAAAGAATCAAAATGAAAAGAATGCAGGAAGAAGAGATAACTAAAAGAGAACAAATACAAGAGGAAACAAAAAGAATGCAAGAGGAAACAAAAAGAATGCAAGAGGAAGAGGAAACAAAAAGAATGCAAGAGGAAGAGGAAACAAAAAGAATGCAAGAGGAAACAAAAAGAATGCAAGAGATAGAGGAAACTAAAAGAATACAGTTACAAATAACTTCTCAGCAGAGTGCGGTCTCAGGACAGGACAGTGAGAGTCAGGGTTCTGGTTTTCCCAGGTTTAACGCCCTCGTCCTACTTTTCCTAAGCTGCCCCCTTTCAAGGAAAGAACTGATGATATAGACAGTTACTTGTTTCGTTTTGAAACCCATGCTCGGTCCTTAGGATGGTCTGAGAGTTTGTGGGTTACATACCTGTCTGCACTACTTGAGGGTTCCGCTTTAACTCTCTATCACAGTCTCGCTGAAAATAATGTTGTGTCTTACGAGCTTTTGAAAGAGAGTTTGCTGAAAAAATTTCAATGTACTCCAGATGGTTTTCGTAAGCGTTTTCGTGAGGCTAAACCTAGCTCAGATGAACCTTTCGAGACCTTTGCAGTTGAACTTAGACGTTTGTTTGACCGTTGGGTCTCTTTGTCAAAAAATGATAAGTCTTTTGAAGGTCTGGTGGATCTTATCTTGCGTGAGCAGTTTTTGGAGTGTGTCTCTAAGGACTTGGCTACTTTTTTGTGTGAAAAAGATGTGAAAACTTTTGATGAAATGATCAAGTCTGCAGAGTCATACAGACATGCTCATCCCACTAAGGTGCTTTCTAGGAAAGCTGATGTAAACATTTTGGCTTCTGTTGGATACAAAACTCCTGGTCAATTTGATAGAAATCCGTATCCCGGTCAGTCTGATAGAACTCCGTACTGTGGTCATTCTGACAGAGGAAACAGATACTCTACTTTTCAAAACAGTTGCCACTACTCTGGTTACTCAGCTGGTCGTGGAAATAACTTTGGCGGTAGCCGTTATCGTGGTCGTGGCGCCCGTTATATCTCTGGCAGTAAGAGTTCCTCAGAAAGTGCTTCTGATCAGTTTGCAAGTGTTGTGTGTTTTTTGTGTAAAAAGACAGGACATGTAGCTGCTAGGTGTCCATGGAAGTCAGGTAGAAACCCTTGTAGAATTTGCACCCTTAGCCACCCAGACACGTGTCCTTTTGTGGTTGGTAACTCTACTTTTGTCGAGAACTCAGCTGACAGCAAACAGTCCAGTGCTTGTTGCTCTGTTCTTGATACTCCTTTTGCTTGTCTTGCTGCTGGTGAGTTCACAGGCAAATTACATTTGGAGTCTGGTTCTGTGAATGGCACTTTGAGTTCTGTTCTGCGTGATACTGGTGCTACTATTTGTGGCGTTCGCAAACGGTTAGTTTCTGACAGTCAGATGTTAGGAACCACAGTGAAGTGTGTTTCTTTTGGTGGTCGTGTGGATGAGTTTCCACTGGCTACAGTTTCAGTCAGTTGTCCTTATTTTGTGGGTGATTTGACTTGTTGTGTCTTGGATAGCCCTGTCGCAGATCTCATTGTGGGTAATGTACCTGGAGTTTCTGTAAGCGGTGAGTCTAGTGATGCATCTGGTGAACCTTTCTCTTTAGCCGCTGTTACGAGGGCTAGAGATAAGCATGTTGGGGACAAAAAGCCTTTGTGTCAGATCCCTGATGATCTGAACATTTCCAGTTCTGATCTTGTTCAGAAACAAAAAGATGACGAGTCATTGAAATCTTGTTTCCAGTTAGCATCTACTTCTGATGTTGATGTACCTACAGTTGCTTTTTCACAAGGTACTTCAGTGCCTGGGTCAGAGATAGCGCCTTTGGCTTGTGAGCAGGAACAGGTTTCTCTTGAGTACTCTCCAGGAGTTGGTCTTTCTGTGGATCCCTCTCCAGAGTCTGTTTGTACTGTTCGTGAAGTGATTTGTACAGTTGGTGTCGTCCAGCACTGTGATGACGCTTTACCCATTCCCACTTTAATTGTTCCGATGGCGTCTTCTATGCCAGATGAAGATGTTCGTCCTGTACAGTTTGATTGTACTTTGTCTGACAAAAGTACCAGGGAGTTGCGTGCAATCTTTGATGATTTTCAGGACATTTTGACTCCCAAACCAGGTTCTTTCTCAGGTGATGTACTACTACAGATCCCTCTTACAACAGATGTCCCTGTTAGAAAGAAATGTTATGAAATCCCCTTTTCTGCGAAAGAGGTTGTTGAGAGAGAGAGAGAGAGAGATTGGTATCATGTTGGATCTTGGTATCATTGAGCCATCGAATAGTCCGTATGCATCTCCAGTTGTATTCGTCAGGAAGAAAGATTGTACGTGTCATTTCTCTCCTGAGTGTGCTGAAGCTTTGATGAAGGTTCAGGGAATCTCGTCTTCTGCACCTGTGTGTTGTTACCTACATTGGGTGATTCTTTTATTTTCAGGACTGATGCTAGTTCTGTTGGTTTTGGTGCTGTATTGCTCCTGGAGAATGATGATGTTCTTCACTCAGTCGTGTTCGCTAGTCGAAAGTTGCTGAATCGTTAGAAGGCGTACAGTAGTATTGAGCGGGAATGTTTAGCCATTGTCTCTACCCCGTGGGGGTATGGAGAGGCTGACCGAGTGGTCAGTAGACACTGTATGTGCATTGCCATCCGGGTGTGGGGTGCAGCCCATGCCCAGCCATTGTCTCTACCCTGTTGGGGTATGGAGAGGCTGACCGAGTGGTCAGTAGATATGTGTGGTCTCTACCCTGTGTGGGTATGGAGAGGCTGTCCGTGAGGTCAGCAACAAGCTAGCATGTCAAAGGGCTTCAGAGTTCGTTGGGACGACAACTTGTGCTTTTCTGTGAGCCGTGAGCGGCTTCGTTTTCCAACGAGTGAATGTGATTTCTGGGTTTTGTGTATTCTGCTGTTTGTTTACTTCTTCAAAAAACAATTCGGTCATTGTTTTTTGTTTGAGGAGGGGGAGTATTGTGACGTCAACGTAAATTATGACGTCAACTTAAAATGACATAGGTAACTACATGACGAAAATAATAATATTGACGAAAAAGGGGAGCAAGAACTAACGGCCGAGGCTTTGGTGTCCAGCCTACTTTATTTTGTTTTAATCGTCGTTTTCTCCGTAGTGTTACTATGTGGAGAAGCTGACTTTCAAGTCAGTAGTACGTTGATGTTCACTGTGTATGTGCGATACTTCTGATGACGGTACCAGCGAAATATGTACCAGGAAATTTATTTGTTATAGAAATGTTGTGAATGCTGTGTAGCCGAGAGTGACTTAAAACTCCTGCAAGAATATTTATGTGCTATAATTGTACCACCTCATGTGTGTCGGTGGGCTGAATTTATTGATGTGAACATTGTAATCTCAATACACGGAGAAGCTAATTAATTTTTGTTTTAGATCAACAATACGTGGAATCGAAGTTTATTGTGTTCCATGGCACTTTGCTGAAATCGGGTTCTCCGGGGATTCAGTATTGGTTGCTGTGCCTTGTGAATCTGCAGTTCTTCTATGGTTTACTGTGCTTTATGAATCTGCGGTTCTTCTTCTATGGATTACTGTGCTTTATGAATCTGCGGTTCTTCTTCTGTGGATTACTGTGCTTTATGAATCTGCGGTTCTTCTTCTATGGATTGCTGTGCTTTATGAATCTGCGGTTCTTCTGTGGATTACTGTGCTTTATGAGTCTGCGGTTCTTCTTCTGTAGATTGCTGTGCTTTGTGAATCTGCGGTTCTTCTGCTATGGATTACTGTGCCTTGTGAATTTGCGGTTCTTCTTCTGATAGTTTGACGTGATTTATTATGTGCTTGTTGTGTGGAGACCCTGTTTCTTCTTCTTCATCGCTTGTGTTTGTGAACGGCTGTGCTTATCACGTGGGGACCTTGGTTATCCTTATTTGTCTTCTTTTAGTGTTGTAGACTGTGGCTTGGGTACTGTGGAACCGAGTGTGTTGACTGCATATGTGAGACACTGTGGACGGCGCCGGCGAGATCTGTGAGTGATATCAAGATATGTAATATGATATGCTGATATCTGATGATTGAAGTTCCTATGTATTGATATCTTGATCTATATGCTATGTAGTGACATGTATTGATTTGTACCAGTTCACATGAATGTTTGTTTGATGGTTCAGGCAGCATAATTATAAAGAAAAAAAATCTAACTCGTGTGTTGCCTGGCTATCCATGTGCATTTGGTGTGGGTGTGCGTAGGAAATAATTATTACACGCATCCAAACTTTTGAGCGCGAGAGTCAGACAGCAAAACACGCACCGCACACCATCCGTAACATCTGGTGACCCCGTAGTTAAATTTCTTTTGCTTTTGAATTAAAAATCGCCTTAGTGGTCGGATTTATTTTGTACACCTATAATTGCCCAATTAGAAGTAATAGGTCACGTTCACAGACTTTTCTTTTGAACAATTGAATTGTGTTTTATTGTTTTGTTTTATGACTGTTTTTGTCTACTTTCTTTCCCGTCTCCAGCGTAACGAGGTATCTCCTTCTGTATAGTTTCTGGAGATACGAGGGCCTAGTTCCTAGTTCTTCCTTCCTTTGTGGGCTTTATTTTCATTATCTTCAGTTATCTCTTTGATTATTTCTGTTTCTATCTTTTCTTGGGGATTGTGTTGCTTCTTCAGCATTCTTAGGGTTCTTTTTTCTTGAATGAATGAGTGTGTGAGTGGCTGCCCTGAACCAGTTAAAAATAAATAAATAAAATAATAACAACAATACATTGATTATATTCGTTATTACTCTCATGTCATTGCTTGATTTATACTTGTTGCTGAAAATTTGGCATTGATTATCGATTGCGTTTTTCTTTCTCCCCATATCCCTGAAATCCTGTTTCATTGTTTATCTCTATCTTTTGTTGGTTGGGTTTGATAATACTTAATCTTTTTAAGAGTGATTGTCGTTAATGTTTGTTTGAAAAAAAAAAATCCTCTTTGGAATTCATATATATATTTTAGTGGACAGGGGTTTCAAACCTTTTTTGCTTGTGATAGCAATTGTTTGTATTTGATCCACTAGTGTATGTCTCGGGTTTGACAGAACATTATTTCATATTTTCATTATGGCACAAAAGGCTAAGGAAGAAAGTCCTGTTGTGTCCTCTATGGACGAGGACAAAGTTTTCGCTAAATATTTACAACGAGGTAAAGTATGTGGTCTGGAGGGAGAAGATCTGTTGGCCTATGTGGATAAATGCATTGCTCAAGATATGGAAAGAGAGGAAAGAATCAAAATGAAAAGAATGCAGGAAGAAGAGATAACTAAAAGAGAACAAATACAAGAGGAAACAAAAAGAATGCAAGAGGAAACAAAAAGAATGCAAGAGGAAGAGGAAACAAAAAGAATGCAAGAGGAAGAGGAAACAAAAAGAATGCAAGAGGAAACAAAAAGAATGCAAGAGATAGAGGAAACTAAAAGAATACAGTTACAAATAACTTCTCAGCAGAGTGCGGTCTCAGGACAGGACAGTGAGAGTCAGGGTTCTGGTTTTCCCAGGTTTAACGCCCCTCGTCCTACTTTTCCTAAGCTGCCCCCTTTCAAGGAAAGAACTGATGATATAGACAGTTACTTGTTTCGTTTTGAAACCCATGCTCGGTCCTTAGGATGGTCTGAGAGTTTGTGGGTTACATACCTGTCTGCACTACTTGAGGGTTCCGCTTTAACTCTCTATCACAGTCTCGCTGAAAATAATGTTGTGTCTTACGAGCTTTTGAAAGAGAGTTTGCTGAAAAAATTTCAATGTACTCCAGATGGTTTTCGTAAGCGTTTTCGTGAGGCTAAACCTAGCTCAGATGAACCTTTCGAGACCTTTGCAGTTGAACTTAGACGTTTGTTTGACCGTTGGGTCTCTTTGTCAAAAAATGATAAGTCTTTTGAAGGTCTGGTGGATCTTATCTTGCGTGAGCAGTTTTTGGAGTGTGTCTCTAAGGACTTGGCTACTTTTTTGTGTGAAAAAGATGTGAAAACTTTTGATGAAATGATCAAGTCTGCAGAGTCATACAGACATGCTCATCCCACTAAGGTGCTTTCTAGGAAAGCTGATGTAAACATTTTGGCTTCTGTTGGATACAAAACTCCTGGTCAATTTGATAGAAATCCGTATCCCGGTCAGTCTGATAGAACTCCGTACTGTGGTCATTCTGACAGAGGAAACAGATACTCTACTTTTCAAAACAGTTGCCACTACTCTGGTTACTCAGCTGGTCGTGGAAATAACTTTGGCGGTAGCCGTTATCGTGGTCGTGGCGCCCGTTATATCTCTGGCAGTAAGAGTTCCTCAGAAAGTGCTTCTGATCAGTTTGCAAGTGTTGTGTGTTTTTTGTGTAAAAAGACAGGACATGTAGCTGCTAGGTGTCCATGGAAGTCAGGTAGAAACCCTTGTAGAATTTGCACCCTTAGCCACCCAGACACGTGTCCTTTTGTGGTTGGTAACTCTACTTTTGTCGAGAACTCAGCTGACAGCAAACAGTCCAGTGCTTGTTGCTCTGTTCTTGATACTCCTTTTGCTTGTCTTGCTGCTGGTGAGTTCACAGGCAAATTACATTTGGAGTCTGGTTCTGTGAATGGCACTTTGAGTTCTGTTCTGCGTGATACTGGTGCTACTATTTGTGGCGTTCGCAAACGGTTAGTTTCTGACAGTCAGATGTTAGGAACCACAGTGAAGTGTGTTTCTTTTGGTGGTCGTGTGGATGAGTTTCCACTGGCTACAGTTTCAGTCAGTTGTCCTTATTTTGTGGGTGATTTGACTTGTTGTGTCTTGGATAGCCCTGTCGCAGATCTCATTGTGGGTAATGTACCTGGAGTTTCTGTAAGCGGTGAGTCTAGTGATGCATCTGGTGAACCTTTCTCTTTAGCCGCTGTTACGAGGGCTAGAGATAAGCATGTTAGGGACAAAAAGCCTTTGTGTCAGATCCCTGATGATCTGAACATTTCCAGTTCTGATCTTGTTCAGAAACAAAAAGATGACGAGTCATTGAAATCTTGTTTCCAGTTAGCATCTACTTCTGATGTTGATGTACCTACAGTTGCTTTTTCAAAAAGGTACTTCAGTGCCTGGGTCAGAGATAGCGCCTTTGGCTTGTGAGCAGGAACAGGTTTCTCTTGAGTACTCTCCAGGAGTTGGTCTTTCTGTGGATCCCTCTCCAGAGTCTGTTTGTACTGTTCGTGAAGTGATTTGTACAGTTGGTGTCGTCCAGCACTGTGATGACGCTTTACCCATTCCCACTTTAATTGTTCCGATGGCGTCTTCTATGCCAGATGAAGATGTTCGTCCTGTACAGTTTGATTGTACTTTGTCTGACAAAAGTACCAGGGAGTTGCGTGCAATCTTTGATGATTTTCAGGACATTTTGACTCCCAAACCAGGTTCTTTCTCAGGTGATGTACTACTACAGATCCCTCTTACAACAGATGTCCCTGTTAGAAAGAAATGTTATGAAATCCCCTTTTCTGCGAAAGAGGTTGTTGAGAGAGAGAGAGAGAGAGAGATTGGTATCATGTTGGATCTTGGTATCATTGAGCCATCGAATAGTCCGTATGCATCTCCAGTTGTATTCGTCAGGAAGAAAGATTGTACGTGTCATTTCTCTCCTGAGTGTGCTGAAGCTTTGATGAAGGTTCAGGGAATCTCGTCTTCTGCACCTGTGTGTTGTTACCTACATTGGGTGATTCTTTTATTTTCAGGACTGATGCTAGTTCTGTTGGTTTTGGTGCTGTATTGCTCCTGGAGAATGATGATGTTCTTCACTCAGTCGTGTTCGCTAGTCGAAAGTTGCTGAATCGTTAGAAGGCGTACAGTAGTATTGAGCGGGAATGTTTAGCCATTGTCTCTACCCCGTGGGGGTATGGAGAGGCTGACCGAGTGGTCAGTAGACACTGTATGTGCATTGCCATCCGGGTGTGGGGTGCAGCCCATGCCCAGCCATTGTCTCTACCCTGTTGGGGTATGGAGAGGCTGACCGAGTGGTCAGTAGATATGTGTGGTCTCTACCCTGTGTGGGTATGGAGAGGCTGTCCGTGAGGTCAGCAACAAGCTAGCATGTCAAAGGGCTTCAGAGTTCGTTGGGACGACAACTTGTGCTTTTCTGTGAGCCGTGAGCGGCTTCGTTTTCCAACGAGTGAATGTGATTTCTGGGTTTTGTGTATTCTGCTGTTTGTTTACTTCTTCAAAAAACAATTCGGTCATTGTTTTTTGTTTGAGGAGGGGGAGTATTGTGACGTCAACGTAAATTATGACGTCAACTTAAAATGACATAGGTAACTACATGACGAAAATAATAATATTGACGAAAAAGGGGAGCAAGAACTAACGGCCGAGGCTTTGGTGTCCAGCCTACTTTATTTTGTTTTAATCGTCGTTTTCTCCGTAGTGTTACTATGTGGAGAAGCTGACTTTCAAGTCAGTAGTACGTTGATGTTCACTGTGTATGTGCGATACTTCTGATGACGGTACCAGCGAAATATGTACCAGGAAATTTATTTGTTATAGAAATGTTGTGAATGCTGTGTAGCCGAGAGTGACTTAAAACTCCTGCAAGAATATTTATGTGCTATAATTGTACCACCTCATGTGTGTCGGTGGGCTGAATTTATTGATGTGAACATTGTAATCTCAATACACGGAGAAGCTAATTAATTTTTGTTTTAGATCAACAATACGTGGAATCGAAGTTTATTGTGTTCCATGGCACTTTGCTGAAATCGGGTTCTCCGGGGATTCAGTATTGGTTGCTGTGCCTTGTGAATCTGCAGTTCTTCTATGGTTTACTGTGCTTTATGAATCTGCGGTTCTTCTTCTATGGATTACTGTGCTTTATGAATCTGCGGTTCTTCTTCTGTGGATTACTGTGCTTTATGAATCTGCGGTTCTTCTTCTATGGATTGCTGTGCTTTATGAATCTGCGGTTCTTCTGTGGATTACTGTGCTTTATGAGTCTGCGGTTCTTCTTCTGTAGATTGCTGTGCTTTGTGAATCTGCGGTTCTTCTGCTATGGATTACTGTGCCTTGTGAATTTGCGGTTCTTCTTCTGATAGTTTGACGTGATTTATTATGTGCTTGTTGTGTGGAGACCCTGTTTCTTCTTCTTCATCGCTTGTGTTTGTGAACGGCTGTGCTTATCACGTGGGGACCTTAGTTATCCTTATTTGTCTTCTTTTAGTGTTGTAGACTGTGGCTTGGGTACTGTGGAACCGAGTG
>JAMYXO010008252.1:0-11082 GCA_033310375.1 Conus canariensis
TCTTTTGAGGCAGAAGCAGAGACGAGGGGGAAGGGGAGACACTGATGTGTGAAATCGTTTGTAGCTCAATGAGCTCTTTCCAACAACAGCACCTGATAAGGATGTTTCATCATGCATACCCCATCCCCAACATCCTCTCCCAACCTCGCTCCACTCCTTTCCTTAGTCCGTCTCAAACATGGAGACAGCCATTAAGCGGCCCGTTTGTATTTCCACCCCAAACCCACTGTTGATAGTTTCCGTTTGTTTCCTACTAACCCAGTTGACCATGCATTTTCAGGACCGTCACAGCATGAAAAAGTAGATTCACAGCAGTTGGTATACACACAGCAGTTGGTATATATATATACACACACACACACACACACACACACACACACACACACACACAGTAGTTGTTGAAATACTGTAACCATGGTTACGGCAAATAAAACTGGGCAGCGCTGAGTGAGCCTTTCGGGTGCAGAGTTGTAAACTGGTGTGTGTACTGTGTGTATGTTAAGACTTCAGGAGAAAGGGGGCGGAAGGGTGGATCTTACTCTGAAACCCGTGAAAGTATTGTTGATGTGAGCGTTGAACACTACCTACTTCCTTGCTCAAGCAGGGATGTTTCAAACATACTCTGTTTTGCAATGTAACGCTACTTCAATCCTGAACAAGGGAAGAAATCAACAGTTTGAGTACTATCAACTCGTAGGAGTCTTTGACAGAACACACTTGATAAAGATCGTTTGCAAGAAGCAAGCGTTTGCTGCCACTTTTTGTCCACGTACAACACAGTCATAGACAAAGACAGACAGGTGGCTGTCAACATGGACTTGATGAACGTAGACAGGAGAGGTGGGGGGGGGGGGCGCGGCGGGGGGGGGGGGGGGGCGGCCGTAACAGTAAAGCTTATTTTCATTGAGTGAAAGCATTCCCGTTCATTAATGAAAAAAAAAAAAAGCTTTAAAGTATCCATAAAAAAGCTGCATGTTAACGTCTTCTGTATTTTGTTGTTGTCAATTTGACATTTTTTAATTCGACGCATACAAATGACCTTAACACATGACAAAAATAACATCAGAAACAACAGCTCTGAATGCAAGGGCGACCTTCACCTACACAACTACTTCAAACTGGATTTCTCTGTTCCCACAACCACCTCCTTCCTTCCTCACCCTCCCCTGTCGCCGCCCCTCTCACACTGTTCAGACTGCAAAAGCAGCAAGACGGGCGGGACATCTACTCTAACGTTCAATTCTCGAACTCTAAGCCTGGCCCCGAGCTGACCGGAGAGGAGAGGTGGGAGGGGGAGGTGGTCCTGCTGTCCAGGTTCCCGTTGGAGGAACTGCCGGACTGCTCCGAGCTGCTCAGAGGCACGTCATCAGACCTCAGGTCTCGGCCCCGGCCCCTCCCATCCCCTGACCTTTGGGCTTTCTGTTGTTGGCCGAGGAGGAGGAGGAGGACTTGTCGGTCTTGCCCTTCCCAGTGCAGCAGCGGCAGCAGAGCTGCTTCCAGTAGGCCCTGACGCTGGGGTCTCTGACGGTGAAGATGAGGAAGATGAGGAAGCCCTGCAGGGTGGCCGTGATGGTGAACAGGTACTGGAACACCACGCGGGCGTCCTCAACGGCGAAGAAGGCAAACACCCAGCTCAGACCTGTAGACCAGGGAGCGACAGACAGACAGATGAATACCATGTTGGGTTCGTTGTTAGGGGATTCTTTATTTCTTTGCAAACAATGTAAACATGGAGGAAAGGGGTAGTGGGTAAATGAAAAGAGCATACAAGTAATGAGATACGTTTATGGGTATGTGCTGCTCTTTATCTCTGTATGAGTCGTAGCTTTATTCAGAACTATAGAAAACTGATTTTGAAGGTAACTATTAAATTAAGACACAACTGAATGAAGGAAACACAACTATACGTGTGTGTGCCCGAAAAATGTGACCACCACCACCACCTCCCGGCGTTCCTTTCCACTACAAACATCTCCCATATCCTCTTTTGACTCCTTACCATCCACTCCCCTGCAGATATTTGTATGGCACTGTCCGAGGTTAGCTGTGTTAAAGGTCGGTGAGCACCAGACAAATCAGTGTGACAAAACAGATATTTGTATGGCACCGTCCGAGGTCAAACTTTAAAAAGAAAAGGTGTCCTTGAGCCTGCGAGGAGTTGGTTATTGTTTGAAGTGAAAAATGAGAACAAAGTAGGTGCGACTATGTGATACGATGGTTGAAAACAGTTTAATGTCAATGATGTAAAAATGTAGTCATGAATTGAGGAAGGGAGCCATCATCTGTTTGTCTGATTGGCTGTGCATCGACGTTGAAAGAGCAAAAGTCTGACAGCAGGCGCTCCAAGAATGTCGTTCACATTGGTTTCACAACATGATAGACAAAAGAAAAAAATAACAAATTAGCGAAGCCAAAGATCGGTAGTGTTGAACTTTATACGCCTGCACTGAAATATGGATGAAGATGATGAATGTATGTGGGCAGATCCTTGGTCAAACGGCAATGGGGTCAGACAGCACATACGCTGAATAGCAGCGAAGGTGTCAACATAGGATGGGGTTTACAACGAGTGATTGGCTCATGTTCCTTATCTACCGCCCTGTTGTACTACTCGTTATCGATTGATTGCCCCCCCCTGTAAACTCTCTGTTATTGTGTGGGGGTGAGAAGAACTGTCACCCTCTTCACCCCCCCCCCCCCCCCCCCACCCCCACCCCCCCCCAACCACCCCCCACCCCACCCCCCCAAACCCCCACACCCCCCCCCACACCCCCCCCCCCCATCAACCCACCCACCCCCCCCCCCCCCCCCCCACCCCCAACCACCACACCCCAAACCCTCATCAAACTATTCCCCCCTCACCCCCCGACCCATTAACATCCCTTCCTATCCAAATAATCAATATCCAATAACATCCCTAACACTCCCCACCCCGGACCCCCCCACAACTTATCCACCCAACTTATCATCACCTACTCTTTCCCCCTTCCTCCCACTCAAAAAAAAAAAAAAAAAAAAAAAAAAAAAAAAACACCGTTACTCATTTATCTATGTCTCACTACACACTCCTGAACATCTCCGGTCTTTTGGTCTTATTGTATCCAAAACTCTATCAACTTAGGCCTTTGTATGTGCCAGTTTGAAATAAAAGTTACTCTGTGTTAGGTTGTTTATGGGCGTGCAAAAAAGGTCTACCCACTTGTTTTTTACTGTTGTTTGCTGTTCCTGCATCATTTCATTTCCATTTTCTATTCTAACAAAGTTACAAGCATATTGGTTTTTATGCCACACTCCTGACAATGTCGTCTCCGACTATTCCATACATGTTGTAGTGGCTACACAGTCTCCTTCTGTCCATGACGCCAGTACCTTCCATGATCCTTACTCCTAAGTCAAAAGCTCTGAGAAGTACCATGGTCATGAGAGGGACCGCATAATGGGTAGCAGCGTGTATTCAAAGCAACATGTGGTTAAAAAGGTCTCTAAGTCTACTTGTTGGTCAAGAGAAAAGCTTGACCAAAATGCGCAGGCAGCATAAAACATTTATGCTCATTATGCTTCATTATAGAAAGTTCAACATTTATTCGGATTATAGTGATTTTCCAGAGGGTTAGCATTGCAACAATCTTGTGTTTTTTCACACCATCAATGTGGTAAATGATCCACAATGGACAGGTTGTTGCTTTGCGTTAGGGTGTTGCGCGGGCACATGCACATGCACCATTTTCCCATGTGTCCTTGGGACCATTACACAACCATGACCATACGACATAAACCCCTGTCCTCCCCCCCCCTTTTTTTTCTTTATACCTTGACCTCTTTCAGGATCACAAGGGTCAATGAAATCTTTTTAGTTTGGCGCTTTTTGTACTCCCAGTCATAAGGAGAACAGGGAGTACTTAGAATGGGAACGAAGAAAATGCTGTGTGTTGTGTGTGTGTGTATCCAGTCCGTGCCATGGTCAAAATGTGTTCCACTCGCTCCAGACAAAATACTTGGCAGATTTTGTGGAACATTAGCAGATATGTTCATTATGGGTCCCGTATGATGCCTGATGGTTTAAGTTTACCCCGTTATAGCAGTTACTAACGTGTAACGGTTGTTCTTTTTCATGGAATGTCTCAAAAGTACTGTTTGCCGATCTTTGTGAAAATTAGCAGTATTGTTATTATGGGTCACGGATGATGCCGATGTTTTTGTTTACGTTATAGCCGTTACTAACGCTGTAACGGCCGTGTAGCAGTTTTTTCTTCATTATGGAAATACTCAGCGAAAGTTCGAGAGCCGATTTTGTAAAATCAAGCAGGTATGTACACTATGGGTTAGTGGATGATGCTTCGATGTTTCGAGTTTTTACGTTATATCCGTTACTAACTCGGGCCCATAACGGCTTTTTTCTTTATGGAATATCTCGCAGAAAGCACTTTGTCGATCTTTCTGAAAATGTTGTATGTATGGTCATCATGGGTTACGGATGATACCGATGTTTTAGTTTACGTTAAACATCCTGTTCTACGGTTATAATGCCCATAACGGTTTTCTTCTGTATGCGAATGGTCTCCGGAAGTCCTGGGCCGATCCTTTCTGAAAATTTGTAGGTACGTTCATTATGGGCGCACGGATAGTGCTCCCCGACGTTTTAGTTTACCGTATATCCGTTACTAACGGCGTATAACGGCCCAAGCGGTTTTTCTTTTTTATGGAATGTCTAAGAAAGTACTTGGCCGATTCTTTCTGAAAATCTGTAGGTATGTGCATTATGGGTCTCGGATGATGCCCGATGTTTTAGTTTACCGTTAAATCCGTTACTAATGGCTGTACAACTGCCCATAAACGGATTTTTTTTTTCTTCTTTATGGATGTAATTCTTCAGTAAAAGTACAGGCCGATCTTTGTGAGAAATTTGTAGGTATGGTTCAATTATGGGGGGAAGGATAGTGCCCGACGGTTTACTGTTTACCGTTTATATACGTTACTAACGGCTTATAACGGCCCATATCGTATTTTCGAGTTTTTATGGAATGTCTATGAAAGTACTGGACGATCTTTGTCTGAAAATTGTCAAGTAATGTTCTCATTATGGGTCAGGATGATGCCGATATGTGTTAGTTTATGTCTTAGCCGTTCACTCTAACGGCTATACGGCCCCAACGTTTTCTTGCTGTATGGAATATCTCAGAAAGTACCTTGGATGATCTTTCTGAAAATGTGTAGGTGTTTCATTATAGGGTCCCGGATGATGCCCGAATGTTTTAGTTTACCGTTACAGCCGTTACTAACGGCCATAACAGTTCTTGTTTTATGGAATATCCTTAGAAAGTATGTGGTCGATATGCTAAAACTTTTGTAGGTTATGTTCATTATGGGTCACGGATGATGCCCGTTGTTTAAGTTTACCTTATAGCCGTTCTAACGGCCCTAATGGTTTTCTTCTTTAGGCAAATTCTCAGTAAGTACTTGGCTGATCTTTCTGAAACATTTGTTATGTTCATAAAGTGTCACCAGATGTTTGTCCGGATGTTTGACAGAAATGTTAGCCATTACTAATGGTTACACCAGCCTCAGTACGGTACAGGTTCCATCTTTATGGAATACCTCGCGTATTCAGGATACTGGGAGTACGTTTATATGCTTAGCATCTTGTTTTTCTTTCCTTTTGGATATTTGCTCAGTTTTTTTCCCCCTCCCCTCCCCTTTAAAACATAAAACAAACTGAAACTTTTGTGACGCTCCACACCACCACACACAGGCCTTGGCCCAGATTCATCATTAGAATGATAAGCAGGGAATGTCAGTGGGTAGACATGTCATCGCATCAATGTGATATTCTACTGGTAAAAGAAAAATAAAAAGCTTGCTGATCCAACTGGTTACTGTCAAAATTCAAACTATGGACGGATTGGTACTGGCAGCTTTCTTTTTTTAGTTGAAACTATCTCGGTGGCCAGTTGCACTTTTCTGGTACAAGGATTTCTTTTTTTATTTTGTAATGGACTGTCTCTTTTTCAGAATAGCACAGCATTTGATGTATTTGAAATAAACTTTGAACTAAAATTAAAACAATGAATACATTACAAATAGGTCTAAGTATGAAAATGTCAATAAGTTTAAACTAACAATATGTTTAGGAACACTGAATGTATATTTTTTTCTGAGTTTTTTTCTTTTCATACTCTATGATTTAATGAATGTTGTTTTCCTTGTGTGTTCGTTTTTCCAACCACTTTGCACATGAGACAGTAATGGAAAGGTTGGGTTATTTATGGTATGAAAAAACATCTTTCCAGATCGAAGGCAAACCATCCTCGGCCACAGTGTCCTTCTCTCAGGGCAAGGCCTTGGCCCAGGAACTGGGGCAAAGAACTACTGCGAGAGTTCTGCCAAGAACAATGTCGGCTGAAGAAAGTGTTTGAAGAGGCTGCCCAAGCGGCCTTGAGCATCCCTTTTTCCAGCAGGCGTGGACAAGCGCACCAGTTGTGTGTGGTGTCTTAACCAGGCTTCACAACTTCTGGGTTTTTATTGAGTATGTCTCAGTCTGCAATGATGTGTGGCTATAGTTCTGACCTCTTTTCCAAGGTGTTAAGAAATTCTGACATTCCTTGAAAAGGAGTGAAGGACCAGAGGCTGATGTGTGGGTGAAATGATTGTCAAGGTTGAAGCTGATGAAACTGACCTTTTGTTTAGAGAAATAAGTGAATGAAATAAATAATGTACGGACAATTTGATTGCTGAACTAACACTTTACAAACAAAAATTTCAAAAATGACCCATGAGGCTTCCAATCAGAAAAATTTATGTCCTGTTCGGGTTAGGCAAAATCACTGCCTCCCATATTGTCGAAAGCTGCTTGAAAATCTGACAAGAATAGGGTGAAGATCGAAAAATGTCATGTGATTGGAAAACATCTACCCTTGATCCAGTTTTCTTAAATAAATGTACCTGTTTGAGGTATTCCGATACCATTTAAATGTTTGGCTACATTTAAGACCCAGAACAGCATTGTAGTCAAAACAAGATTCTACTTCAAGACTTGCTTATCAAGATTCTAAAGTATATTTCTTTTGTAAACAACAGTACATAAAAGGTTTGTTGGAGAGCGCCATCATATTTTAAGTCATGCAGTTTGCAGTGTTGCAATCTGGTACTTGGCAACACGCTTACTGCGATCTGCGGACAGGGACACAACTGCAATGTTGTAATATGCAAGCGACCGACTATAATATATTGCTTAACTTGCCCTCTTGTACCTATACTCTTATCACAATTGTCAATTCATTGATCTTTAGAAACATGGCTGCAGCGATCATGTTTGAATAATTCAACAACAGCACTGCTGAAATCAAAGGGTTTAAAAATTATTCAAAGATGTATGATTAATCCAAATACTTTGGACTTAAGTGCTATTGAAAGTTTTCAGCTGCATAGCCTACGAGGGGGGAAAAAGAGAGAGAGAGAGAGAGACAAAGAGAGAGAGAGAGGAGAGAGAGGTGAGAGAGACAGACTGAGAAAAGTTTTGTGGCAGTGTTATTTTGCAGACTGAAGTGTGTGTGTGTGAAAACTTCCCTCCAATAACTTATGGAATTGCTGCAATCTGAGGCAGAGTTTCAGACTGGTAGTCGAGGATCTTACAAGTTTTGAATGTGTCTGGTCAGCACTCGGGTCAACCTAGTGGATAAAGCATTGTTCTCTGGATCCTGGTGTCCTCAGTGTCTCAAGTAGAGCCAGCCAGCCCGGAGAGATTTACTTAAGTGGAAATTCAGTCTCTGTGCACATTGATTCCACCCCCCTAAAAGTCCTTTCGATGGGACTTTAAACCAAGGTTACCTGTATAAAGCATGCAATTGACTACACTGGGCCTTTTCAGGGCTGCCATTGCGTAGGAAAAGGAAAACCCATAGCCTGAAAAAAAACAAACGAAAAACCCAACCCATATCCTGAAAAAAAAAAAAAAAAAAACCCGAAAAACCCAGGAAGGGGTTTTTTTTTTTTCCAAACCCGTGGGGTTTTACTTTTTCCCTTTTCCCATCCTTTTAGAAAAGTAGGTCCCTTGTTCTGTAGCCCAAAATAGGGGCATTGGTTCTTTTTAGCGGCATGGGTGATATAAACAACCAACATACACACCCGGTTCTTTTTTTAGACACCATTTTTCCCGGAGGGGAATAAGAATCCCCTTTTCTGCTTGAAATGAAAAAAGTTGTTGGGGATTGGGAAAAAGGGGTTTTTCAAATGTTGAAACCTTGGAGGGCTTTCACGGGGGAACAAAGAAGAAGGGGGTTTGGGGCCCAAATTTGGGGTTCCCCCTAACCAAAAAACATAGGGGTTTCCAACAAAAAAGGGGGAAAAACAAGATCAAATCCAAATTCTTTTCCTGTGGGCCTCACCGTGTTAAATATACAAAAAAGGAATTGAAAAAACTTTGGGTTTTGCTTTTCCCCCGAGCAGGGGGAAATGTTTAGGGCATTTTGTCAATCACTGTTAACTAAATAAAGAAAAAAAAAAAGGAAAAAAAAAAAATTCAGTCCATTTTTGCCCCAAAACTGTTTTTGTGTTTCCAAATCCAGGGGGACAATGCTCAAATTTTTAAAAGCTTTTTTGGGCATCAATGGGGCAAATTCCCCCAACTGCCCTGATGGGGGGTTTGACAGGGAATCCTTCCGGGGTCACTGGGTTTTTTACAATGCAGATTAATCTTTTGCTTTTGAAAAAGCCTTAACCAATGCTGATTAAAACCCTTCTTGATTTTCGAAATTTCAAATATGGTTGTCTAAAACAGATTTGCAAAAAAGTTTAAACCCAAAACTACGGGTTTTTTCAGTCCATCATATAAAGCACGAACATTGGATTTCTGCAACCTACAAATGCAAGGAAAGACAAGTGATTTTAATTTTCATGTAAAAAAAAATAAAAATCTAAAAATAGTTCCAAATTTTGGGGTGCTTGAAACATTTGGAAAACTATTTTTGATTGTTTTTTTTCTCCAACTGAAAATCCACATCACCCTTTTACAAAAATTTCCATTTTTTTTTTTACAATTTTTCATTTTCTTTAAATTTAAAATTGTAATTTTACATTTTTATGCAATAAAAAATCCAAAAGTTCAAATGTTTTGATTTTGGGGTCAAACAAAAATCAATTTAATTTTTTGCACAGTGCAAGTTTTTGAAAGGTGCAATTTTTTCCCAATTAAAAGCATTACAAGAAGGGGACTGCTACTGTCACTTTTTCCACGGTTTTAACTAAATGTAAAAACCCTTTCTCTGCACCCCCCAACCCTGAAAAATTTTGTAATTTTTAAATTTAAATAGGAGTCCCCGGGCCCTCCAGCTTTTAAATTTTGCTCAAAACCACCTTTTACAACAACAAAAAGACAAACAAGCCCCCTTTTCTGAAATTAGGGTTTTTAAATTGGGGGAAAGACAAAAGGTGGAAACTGAAACAAAAAAATTTTAAAGAGAAATTTATAAAATTTAAAGTCCATCTTGTGCCCAACTTAAGAATTGCTCATTTTAAAAAAATTTTTCAAAAAGTTTGTTTTTTCATTTTCATTGGGCCTAAAATGGGGTTTTTCTTGCCTGAATTTGAAATCTCTTCCACCGCCACAAGGCCCTTTCCCTTTTCCACCCAAACCCCGGGGCCGGGTTTTCCTCCCCACTTGATCTTCTGTTTTAAGTGAAACCTTTTTTTTTTTTTCCCCTTCACACCACTTTTCCCTTACAGTTAGCTGTTTTTACCATCCTTTAAAGGGATCAACTATCTCTTTTAAACTTTTAAACAAGGGGGGCCCCGAGATAAGGAAATTAGCCACCTCAAATTTTCCAGTTCTAGGAAAGGGGGACAAAAGGGGTTTTCAGGAAACCCCTTTACCCTTTGCATAACAATATCATATTTTTATGGGCATTTGGTTTTTTAATTTTTTTTTTTAAAAAAAAAAATCCCGTATTAAATACAAAATGATATCCAATATATAATTTTTTTTTATGCATGGGATTTTTTTTCAATTTTCATTCCCCAAAAAAGGAAGACAATCACCTTTTAAATTTTTCCCCAAAACAGTCAGATACCTCCCCATCTTGACTTTACTTTTTGTTTGGGGTTTTTCATTGGTTTTGGAAAAATTTTCAAGCCACTCACTTAACTGGATGGTTAAAACTTGTACATAAATAATCATTTTTTTTGTTGCAAACATTTGGGACATTTCAAAAAATTTCTGATCATCATAATCAGATAAAAAAACTCACGTGTATTTTAAAAGCTTGACTTTACCAATAAAAAACCACCATTTCTGTAAACATTGTATCCCCCATTCAAACCTACATAATCAAAAAGTTGTATCTCCCGGGAATCAAATGTGGCACTTCTGAGTACACCAAAGAAAATTTTCAGTTTTTTTTAATTTGCACAAACTGTTTGTAAGAAAAAAGCCTACCTTTTTCTCTCTCCTTTTGTATCTCCCGGGCTGTCCCGTCCCTCTCACCACACCCCACCACACACACAACACACACCACACACACAACACCACAGGGGTTGGGGGAAATGGGGAAGATTTAAAAAAGGGGGTTTAGTGTGGAGGGCCTTAAACTTTTTTTCAACCTTTCAACATTTTTTTTCCCGGATTAAATTTTACTTTCCCAAAAACCCCGGAAAATTTACCTTTATCCATTATTTTTAAAAAAAGTAAAAGACTGGATTTTTTAATTTTTTTATTATTTGTGGGACAAAAGGGAAAAGTTGTGGTAAATGGGAATTAAATCCCAACCAAGATCTGAAAAAAAGACATGTAGGGTATTTTATTTTGTGTTTCTTTTTACTCACAAAAAAATTGTTTTCCTTTCCCCCCCCTCAAACCCACTTTGGGGGGTGTGGGATTAAAATGTGTAGGGGGTTTTAAGGGGGGGTGGGGGTGGGGTGTTGGGGGTGTGTGTGCCCCCAAGGCAAAAATTCTTTAAAAATTTAAAAAAAAAAAAAAAAAAGAAAATTTTAAAAAGTTATGGGTTTTAATTTCCCCTTTTTCTATTCCCCAACTTTCGGGGAAAAACCCGGGGTAGCGGTACATTTTGGGGTTTAAGAATTTTATTTTTAACT
>JAMYXO010000823.1:0-15000 GCA_033310375.1 Conus canariensis
CATGCCTGCTTGCTCTAAATCTAGCCCTGTTTCCGATCTACCCCCTCCCTGCGGTGAACAAGGCTGCCTCCAGCTTTTTATTCCTCCCCTCGCCAACTAAATCACCACATCAGTCTGTCTGTCTGTGTGTTCAGCTCAACCACGTAGCTTCGCATGCACTCTCCCCCCTCCCCAAATCTAGCGGCCCTATAGCTGTGTCTTTCTTGAAAAAATTAAGTATATCTAATTCTGGGGAACTCTGGGGTAGTTAGTGGTTAGTGTTTCTGCTTGTCACGCGGGGTCTGAAGTTCATCCCCTAACCCAGATTTTTTTTTTTTTTTTCCAATACAAAAATGCTTTTCGCCTTCTCTCTGGTCTCTTCTTTCTCCCCTCTCTCTCTCTCTCTTGGGATGATAGATTTTTGGTTTTTATTTGGTTTTTTGTTAAAAAACAAAATTTAAAAAAAAAAACATTTAAAACCCAAAACCCCCAAAAACGGGTGAATTTATTTTAAAAAAAAAAAACAAAAGAAAAAAAAACGAGGACGAAGAAAGAAATGGACCCACTGAAAAAAACCAAACAAATAGATAAATAAACAAAAATTAGAATGAATACAAAAATATACATGGCAAGAAAAACAAATAAAAAGAATAAAAAATTAGATAAGTACAGAAAACATATTGGCAAAGGGAAGATTTTTCTCTAAAAAAACTGAAAAGAATATCTTAAAAAAAGCTGCTGCCGTAAAAGAATTCTTTTGGTTGGAAGGTGGGCTGTTGTGTGGGTGTGTGTGGGTGTGTGTGTGCCGTGCGCACATGTCCCAGTATCTGCCACTCACGAACGGAATTTTTCCCAGATCTTTCCCCCTGCTGTATCTGTTTTGATGTTAGAGTCCCCCCCTGGTCTGTCCGTCATGTAACACGTGCATAACACTGACCCCCTGTGTCTGCCAGTAAATTTTTAAAACACTGTGAAAAACCATAAACAACCTGGTTGCCCCGTCATGTAACATTTTCATAATACTGACTACCCTGTGTCTTCCTTATGTAAAACTTGCTAAATGACCACCCTGTGTCTGTCCAGTGTTGCACCTTTTTATCCGTGTCTGTCAGTGTTGACACCCTTTCAATTTCCTTCTCAAACTGGGGGTGGGAAAGCGGTCACCTCACTTTGAAAAACCCTGTCATGGGCTGGGCTAAGGCCGTCTACGCCTTTAAAAGCCCCGGGTCCACACTGTGTGTTGGGGTGTGTGTGTGTGGTGTGTGTGTGTGTGTGTGTGTGTGTATTGTCGTGTCGTGGATCCCCGGGTGGCCCCTCCACTAAAACCAATCGTGAATGAATAAATGAATAAATGAATTTAAATAAAGATGAAAATAGAAAAGTGACACTCGAAACTGACTAAGTTTTTCTTGTTTTTTGTTTTTTTTTGGCGCAACCCCTTACCCCCTGAAAGGAATCAGTGAAGAAAAAAATTTAAGGGGGGGGGGGGGGGTGGGGGGGGGGGGGCGGGGGGGGGGGGGGGCGGGGGGGCGGGGGGGGGGCGGGGGGGGGGGGGGGGGGGGGGGGGGGGAACATCGGAAACTGACTCAAAAGTTATTCGCCTAATATGTTTTTGTTTTTTTAAAATTTTACGCAATTTTAATATGTAACTAAGGGCCAACTTTTTCAAATTCATAAAACCCACTAAAACTGGTGAATTAAAAAAAACGAGCCAACCCAACCCAAAATAATAAATAAAAATCAAATTAAATAACCTTAGCGAAAGAAGATTTCGTCTGGAAAAAATAAACAACAATCCCCTGCAATTGTTTTTAGTTAGCTAGTCGATAGAGCATGGCGCCCCTCTAATGGTGGTTTAGTCTCCAAACCTTCTCCAATGTACTTTTGATCTTTTTGTTCAGTACCCGACACGAGCTCCACTATCTTTTTGTTTCCCTTTTTTTTTTTTCTGACAGATGGGTGGGGGGGGGTGGGGGTTAGGGGGATGAAAACGGGGCCCACCCTACCAAAACCTTGATCTAAAAAGGGGAGAAGAGAGAGAGGGGAGAGAGAAGAGAAGCAGAAAGAGAGGAGGGAGAGAGAGAGAGAGAGAGAGAGAGGGGAAGGGAGAGTCACCGTTTTTGGGTTTCCCGTAGCGTGCCTTTTATCTCGCATTTATTTCCTTTTTGCTCCGGCCCCGCTCGCTCGACGCTTCTTCCCCTCTCTCTCTCTCTTCTCTTCTCTCTCTCTCTTCTTCTTTTCTTCTCTCTTCCTCTCCCCCTTCCCCGGGCAGATTTCTTAGTTTTTTTTTTATTTATTTTTTTTTTTTTTTTTATCCCAAATAAAAGCCCACCCCCACCCCGGGTCGTTTTGCCTGCTTTGCTCTAAATCTACCCTGTTTCCGACCCACACCTGCCGCCGTAAATCAAGGCTCGCCTCCCACTTATTATTTGCCCCCGCGCCATTCATACATACCCACAGTCTGTCGTTGTGTGTTCAAACTAAAAAAAAAGTAGTTCGCATGAAATCTCCCACCCCTCCCCCATCTGGCCTGGGACGTTTGTGTCTTTTTTAAAATTTAAGTAAACGAAGTTCAAAGTCTCTGGGGTAGTCTAGTGGTTAGTGTTTTGCCTATCAGGAGTCAAAAATTTCACCCCCCTAATCAGCTCTTTCGCCTTCTCTCTGCGCTCTCTCTCTCTCTCTCTTCTCTCTCTCTCTCTCCCCTTTTTGGGAAAAAGAGTAGTTTTCTTGGGTTTTTTTATTTGGTGTTTTGTTAAAAACAAAAAAACAAAACAAAAAAAAAATTTATAAAAAAACTAAAACGGTGATTTATATAAAAAAAAAAAACAAAAAAAAAAAAGACAGGACGAAGAAAAAATGGCCCCACTGAAACAAAACCAAAAAATAGATAAATAAAAAAAAAAATAGAAAAAAATACGGAAATATAAGGGCAGAAAAAACTAAAATGAAGAAATAAAAAAATTAGATAAGACAAAAAAAACATACTTGGAAGGGGGAAGTTTTTTCCCTTTAAAAAAAATTAAAAAAGTCTTTTACAAAAAGCTGTGCCAGCCAAAGAATTCATTCGGGTTGGAAGGTTGGCGGGTGTGTTGGTGTGTGTTGGTGTGTGGGGGTGTGTGTTGTGTGTGTGTGTGGTGTGTGTTGTGTGTGTGTTGTGTGTGTGTTGTGTGTGTGTGTGTGTGTGTGTGGGTGTGTGTGTGGTGTGTGTTGTGTGTGCGCGCGCGCCACCCCCAATGTACCAGTATTGTCAACATCAGGGGAACTGGGGAACTTTTCCAGATCATTTCCCCTGCTATATTGTTTTATGATAGTTGGGGATGTGCCCCCTGGTTTTTCCAGATGTCCACTGTGATAACATGCCCCCCCTGTGTCTGTCCAGTCATGTAACAGGGTGCCATTCCCCATGACCCCCTGTGTTGTCCAGTTTTGAACCTTTCTCCGTGTCTCCCCAGTTTTTGGCCACCTTTATCCTGTCTGCCCGTGTTGACACTTTCTCCCGTGTTTGTCCAGGTGACCCTTTTAATGCCTTCTCAAACGGGGGTGGAAAGAGGGTCACCTCCTTTGAAACCTGATCATGGTCTGGCTAAGGCCGTCTACCCCTTGGGGACGCCAGGGTGCACACGGTGTTGTGGTGTGGTGTGTTGTGTGTGTGGGGTTTTGTGTGTGTGTGTGGTGTGTGTGTGTGTGTGTGTGTGTGTCGTGGTGCCTGGTTTTCCCCTATGACTAAAAACCAATCAGTGATGTATAAAAATAAAAAATTAAAGAAAAAAATAAAAAAAGTGACATCCAAAATGACAAGTATGTTCTTGGGTTTGTTTTTTTCGGCTGCCCCATCCCTGAAGGAATCAGTGAATAAAATAAAGGGGGGAGGGGGGTGGGGGGGGGGGGGGCCCTGGGAAAAACGACTCAAAAGTGTTTTTACCCCCTAATTACGTTTTTGTTTTTAAATTATTTTACGCAATTGCTTGTAACTAAGGACCAACTTTTGAACATTAAAAACCCAAAACAAAAAAGGGTTTGAAATTTAAAAAAACCGAGCAAAACCAACCAAAAGTGATAAAAAAAAATAAAATTTAAAACACTTGCAAAATAAAAAGATTTCTTTTCGGGCAAACTGAAAAACAATACCCTGACAATGTGTTTTGTAGTTAGCTAAATCGATAGAGCAGGGTATCGTCTAATGGTGAGCTTTACTCCTCCCCCTGCCACACGGGCAGGAGGAATGGCCCCTGCCGGACTTTTAGCCAACCAACGTTTGGTGGTCTGGTGTGTGTGTTGGTGTGTGTGTGTGTGGTGGTGTGTTGTGTGTGTGTGTGGGGTGGGTGGTGTTTTGGTTTGTGTGTGTTGTGGGGAGGGAGAAGATTTAGGGGTGATTAAGACTGATCCCCTAAAATATGATTACCCAAAACCCACACACACACAACACACTTTTTGCTTTTCTTGGGGGATTGTTGGTTCGCTTTTTTCTGAGCATGTTATTATCAACGAGAAACCCAAAGACAACGATCAGCAGAAACGCACTAAAACACCCCGTTTTTGCCCTGTAAAGGGGCCTTTTTGGGTTGGGTTGGGGGAGAGGGGGGGGGGGGGGGGACACGCGACGCATTTGTTCAGCAAGACAGTGCTGCGATGAACACAACAGAGATTTAAAGTACAGTTGAGGGATGAGAGCGCAAAAATGAACGCCCAATGGCTTTCACGCTGTGAGACAGAAGCCCCAGCGCTCAGTCACTAATAAGGGCCTGCAGTTGATTTCTCATTTTCTTGTCCACTGAAAGACGAAACATTCATCACTAGGCGCCACAACAGGACCTGGCAGCTAAGAGACCTAGTTTTGGTGGTTCCCGCGGCCTTGAGCAACTCACAGGTGCTGCTGTACCTCAAGGACCCGGGCGGGGGGGTGGGGGGGGGGGGTAGTCTTTGGGGCTACGGACACATTTCGGTAGTGCTTTTCGCTAAAAATGCGTATGCACACAAGCTTAAAGGAACGAAAGATTTTCTTGACAAACTGAAAAGACAACAACAAAAATAACAACCAGCACAAGGGGCTGCCGCCCGTCAAAAAATCTTGATCGAAAGTTCCCGCAAACGTGCCCTCTCTCATATGTCGACGTCGTTTCTGAGGGTGCGTGTGTGGGATAGGGTCAGGGGGGGGAGGGGAGGGGGGGGGGGGGGAGTGGGGCGCCGGGCCGCGCGCGCGCCCACAACACACACAACCAACACAAAAAACCAATTCAAACAAAACAACACACACCGCACAGCCACACACACACACCGCACCCACACCACACACAAAAAACTAAAACAAAAAACAAAACAACATATCCACCATCCCCCCCACCCCCCCCCCCCCCCCCCCCCCCCCCCCCCCCCCCCCCCCGAAAAAAAAAAAACAAAAAAACGACAACAACAAAAAACACGAACACGCAACGCCCACACAGAAAAAAAAAAAAAACAAAACAAAACAAAAAAACAACAACAACAAAAAAACAAGGGAGAGAGAGAGAGGGGGAGAGAGAGAGGGAAGAGAAGAGGAGGGAAAGAAAAAGGGGAGAGAGGAAACGGCAAAGAAGGGAAAATTTTATTGTTTTCTTGACCAAAAAAAAACAGAAAAAACCCAAAAACCCCCAAAAAAAAACTTCAAAAAGCAACAACCCCCAAAAAACCAAAAACCCAAAAACCTGCCGGGGTTTAAACTGCTGGTAAAACCATCTTTTGTTTCTTTTTTCTTCCTTCTTTCCTTTGTTTTTTTCTTTTTCTTTTCTTTCTTTGTTTCCCCCCTTCAGCTCCAAAAAGAATGCTGTTTCGACTCCCCTCGCCTCAGTAAAAGAATGACAGAAAAATACAAGAACAAACAAGGAGGGACATCCCAAAAAAAAAATGAAAACTGTCTTTGAAGATGTCAGAAAATTTTTTTAAACAGAAAATAGAAAGCAAACAAACAAAAAAAAGCAAAAAACTTCAAGTTTGGGTTTTGTTCAGGACGTGACGTAAAAAGAAAAAAACAAATAAATCGATAGGCGATGAGTATGAAAACATTACGTAAAGGGCGAATATGGAAAACCCCACACCAAAAAACACATAACGCAAACCCCGCGCGAGAGCGCGCTCAGGAAAAAAAAAAAAAAAAAAACAACCAAAAAAAAAAAAAAAAAAAACCATGTCAAAATGTGTGCAAATGAAAGGTGATTTTATACCAAATACGTGAAATGGGCATGACTTTACAGCCCGTGACAATGCTATTATGATCTGCTCCACTTTCTTCTTTTTTTTTTTTTTTTACGATGGGGTGGTGGGGGGGGGGGTTAGGGGGGATGAAATCAGGGCCCACCCCTTTTTTTCCCGGAAAAAGGGGGGGGGGGGGGAATAGGGGGGGAAAAAACGGGGGCCACAAAAATTAAACGAAAAGGGGAAAGAGGGTGGAAAAAAAAAAAAAAAAACAACCAAAAACCCAAAAAAAAAAGGGGGGGGGAAAACGGGGGAAATGCGGGGGGACAAAAATGGGGGGGGGGGGGTTAAGGGGGGGGGGGGAGGGGGGGGGGGGGGGGGGGGGGGGGGAAGGGGGGGGGGGGGGGGGAAAAGGGGGGGGGGGGGGAGGGGGGGAGGGGGGGGGGGGGAATGGGGGGGAAGGGGGGGGGGGGGAAGGGGGGGGGGGGGGGGAGAAAAATAAGGGGGGGGGGGGGCCCGGATAAACCGGTTTTTTGGGGTTTCCTCGAGGGGGGGGGCCCTTTTAAATCTGTGTTTTTGTGGGGGGGTTGGGGTGTGTTGGGGTTGTGTTTTGGTGTTTTTTGTTTTTGTTTTTGTTTTGTTTTGTTTTGGGGGCAGGGGGGGCCACGGGCCTTTTAAAGGGGAAAAAGGGGGTTTCCCGGGAAAAAAACACCTTTGCAACACGGGGGGGGGCCCCACCCCACTGGGGGGAATACGGGGGGGGGGGGGCCCGGGAAAAAGGGGGGGTCCTGAAATGGGGGGGAAAAGGGGGGGGGAAATTTTTGGGGGGGGGAGCTGTTTTTTGGGGGGGTTTAAAAAGCACTGGCAAAGGGGGGGGGCCTTTTTTTTTCCCCCGGGGAAAAAACCCCCTTTTTCACATGGGGGTTGGGGGGGGAGTATGCCCCCCTGAATGATTCGGGGCCAGAAAAGCTGTTGTTCGGGGACGGGGGGCCCTTTGGGGTTTTGGGTTTTGGGGGGGGGGGGGCCATTTTTCCCTTTTGGCGGGGAATTTGCTTGCCGGGGGTTTGGGGTTCTTTATCAGGGGGGGGGCCGGGGGCGGGGGAATCCAATAAAGCCTGGCTCGTTGGGGCCCTTGCGCCCCTTTTTTGGGGGGGCCCCCCCGATTTTTTCCCAAAAAAAAAAAAAAAAAGGGGTTTTGTTGGGGTTCTTTTTGGGGGGGAACGGGGGGGAAAAAAAAGGGGATCAGGGGGGGGAAATAAAAGGAAGGGGTTTTAACCCCAAAAACCCCCCCATTTATATTTGGGGGGGCGGATGTCGCGGGGGGGGGGGGGGTTGTCATCTCCGGGGGGGAAAAAACCCCCTTTTTGGGGGGGTCGCTTGCGGGGGAAAAAAACCCAAAAAGGGGGGGCCGCCCAGGGGGGGGAAAAGGGGGGCCCGTCATTTCTGGGGCTCCCAGTGTGCGGGGTTTTTTGGGGTTTTGCCTGGTACCGGGGCCGCCCAAATTGCGGGAAAAAAGGGGGTTTTTAAAAAATAAGGGTTTTTTTCCCGAATTTTTTTTACCCCAAATTCTATAAGTTTTACAAAAAAAAAATATCAAAATTTGAAAAAAAAAAAAAGGGGGACAATTTTTTTGGGGTTTTTTTAAAAATTGTGAAAAAATTTTCCTTTAAAAATTTTTAAAATAGTGAAAAAAAGGGAAAAAAAGGGGGCCCCCAGGGGGGGGGGGGGGAAACCATAAAATTTTTTGTTTTAAAAAATTTAAAAAAGGGGGGGGGGGGGGGGCAAATATGGGGGGAAAAATGTTTTCTTTTTTTGTTTGGCTGAATTATTTGGGCAATTTTGGGGGGGGGGAAGGGGGGGGGGGGGCCCTTTGGAATTAAAAAAATTTTTTTTTGTTTTTTTTTTCCAAAAAAAAAAACCATTTTTCGGGGGTTTTTTTTTAGGGTTTTGATTCAAAAAATCAGCCCTTTACGGGGGTTTTTAAAAAATTTTAAAAAACCCCAAAAAAAAATTTGGGCCGTTTGGGGGGGAAATTGTTTAAGGGGAAAAATTTTAAACCCGGGTCTTTTCCCCTTTTTTTATCATTGAAAGGCACCAGCGTCACTTTCTTTTTTGGGGTTTTAACATCCCCTTTTGGGGGGGGAATTTTTTTTCCCCAAATGAAGGGGGACGGGACCCGGCTGCAAGAAAAGGGGGGACCAAAAAAAAAAATCATGAGGGTTTTTTTTTTTTCCCCCATTTAAAAGGGTTTTGGGGGTTTTTAAAAATTTAAAAAAAGGGGGGAAGGGGGGTTATACATGTTTCCCCCAAAAGGGGGGTTTCCAAAAAAAAAGGGAAAAACCCAACAGCCCCCCCCAAAGCACCCAGCGAAGGGTAGTAAATGAAACAAAAACGAAGTGGGGAAAAGGGAAAAAAAAATTGCTGAAAAACAAAAAAAAATTTTGCAAAACAGTATAAATTTTAGGGGCAATTTTTGAGCCGGGGTTGGGGGAAACCCCTTTTAAGGATGAAAGGGGGGATCAAAAGAATGGGGAAAGCCCCGATTTTGGGTTTTAGCTCTGCTGTTCAATAACCCGGCTTGTCAGCGGCTAAAAAAATGTGGAAGAAAAAAACCCTTTTTTTGGGTTTTTTTCCCAGGAGATTTTTTCACACACCCACACACAACCAACACACACCCACACACAACACACACACCCCACACACTTAAACACACAAAACCCCATACATACACACACACACACCCAAAAAACATACTTTCATACTACATTTTCCCCCGCACACACACAAAACACCCACACACCCACACACAACACACCGCAAACAACACACAAACAAAAACCCCACCACAAAATTGGCAAATACATGAACGCGTACAAAAAACCCCCAAGGCATTTAAAAAAAAAAAATACAAAATACCAAACCCCCCGCTTTCGCATGCGGGCTTTTGGGTGTGCTTTTTCTTAGCACACAAGCGAAGTCTTTGATTTTTGAAAAAGTTTGTACATTGTGGGGGAACCTTTCCTAACAGGAGATCGCCACCCCCCCCCCCTTTTTCCACCCACCACCCCCCCCCCGGGGTCAAAAAGGGCTGAAACCCCCATGCCGTGAGAGCTAAAAACGTGCCGGGGTTGTGGTCATCTTAGCCTGTGGAAATGAACACTTCACCGTCCAGTTGACCTACTGAAACAGTTGTGGATTTGTGCGGCAATCCCCACAAAGGCTGGGGAGAGAGAAGAGGAGGGGGAAAGGGGGGGGGGGGTTGGGGTTTTGGGTAGTGGTGGGAAGTAAGGGGGGAGGGGGGGAAAAGCTGTAGGGGGTTTTGGGGTGGTGATGCTAAGGGGGGGGGTTTTGGGGGCGGCGGCAAGTGGTGGCGTGGTGGTGATGGAAGGTGGGGGTGGGGTGGGGTGGCGCAAGGGGGTTGGTGGTGTGGTAAGGGGGGGGGGGGGGAGGGGGCTACAGGGGGGCTTATGGAGGAAAGAGAGCGACAGTTTTGTGTGGGGGGGGGGGGGGGGGGGGGGGGACCAGAGAAAAACCAGATTTGAAGCTGCCTTCCCCAGAAAAAAAAGGGGGATTTTTCTCCCCCAGAGTCATTGTTTAATCCCCGGGTTTTTCTGAACGAAATTTACGCCAAAATTTCGGGGGGACGGGGTTGGGGGGGGGTTTTTAAAACCACCCTTTTTGTGTTTGGGCAAAACTGAATGATCTCATTTTTTACTTAAATTTTTCAAACAAAAGCTTTTTTTCAATGTCTTCTTGAAAAATTTTTTCTAAAAATCTACCTTTAACATTCTTATTTTTTTTTTTTCCCAACCCAAAAATGGGTGGAGTTAGCCAATTTGGCTGTAAATTGATCAAGTCTCATCCCCCCTTTTGGGAGATTTTTTACGGATGTTTTTTTTTTTTTTTTTTTTTTTTTTAAATGTTTGTTTCTTTTTTTGGGTTTGTGGGCTGATTTTAAAACCCTAGTGCAAAGAATTTGTTACTTTACATGCTGTCCGATCTACGTGTATGGGGGCATTTTCCATTTACGAAATTTTTTCATAGGTGTGCTTTTGGGGCCCGAGAGGATAGTGTTTTTTAGATAGATAGAGAGAGAGAGAGAAGAGAGAGGGAGAGAGGGGGGGAATTGGGTTTTTTTTATTTTTGAGGCTTTTTTTGCTTTTTGTTAAAATTTTTTTGTGTGGATATTTTTGAGTAGTGTGGGGGGGGGGGGGGTTTTTTGGGGTGTTGTGTGGGGGTTTTTTTGTGTGTTGTGTGGTGTTGTGTGTGTGTGTGTGTTTTTGTGTGTGTGTGGCCGCGCGTGCGAGACAGGATTTTGGTTTTTATTTTTTTCCCGGGGAATTTTTGTGCTGCTGCTCCCGGAGTGGGGGAAGGGGGGAAACGTGGTTTTTTTTGGGTTTTAGTGTGTGTGTGTGATGTGTGTGGTGGTGGTGTGTGTGTGTGCTTTTTGTGTGTGTGTGTGTGTGTGTGTGGGGTGTGTGTGTGTGTGTGTGGTGTGTGTGTGTGTAAGGGGTGGTTCAGGTGTGTGTGTGTGTGTGTGTGGTCTGAGATAAGTTCCCCCGATAATTTTTCCCCCTCACAAAAAATTTTTTTATCTTGGAAAAAAAAAAAAAAAAAAAAAAAAAAAAAAAAGAAAGAAAAAAAAAAAAGGAAAACCTTATACATTATTTTTTTTCTTTTCGCCTTGTTGTTGTTTTGTTATTGTTGTTGTGGTTGCAAAGTTGTTGTTGTTGCTTTTGTTAATGATTACTTTTGTTTGACTGGGGCCTTTTTTTACTGGTTTGTTGTTTTTGGTTTAGTTTAGGGGAGAAAGGGGAAATTTTTCCTTGCTTTAAGCATTTTTTTTTTTTCGCGCCCCGGGGTGTATTAGTGCGAGGGAAGGGGGGGGGGGGGGGGGGGGGGCCCCCGGGCTCCCGGCTCCCCGTATATTCTGACGGCTTTTGTTTTGCGGAAGCAAACGCCAAAATTTGGCCCCGTTTCACCCGGAAGACAAGCCTCCCAGCGAAATCCGCCCGAAAAATATGATGGGTTGGGGTCCCCTGCTTTACCCCACCTGATCTTTTCCCACAGTCAAATGAACAACAAGCGTTCAGCAGAATCGGCGCCACAAGAGGAGCTGCCAAGCCAAGCGACCCAGGCTGTGGATCCACGGCCTCTGATATAAAGCAACGAAGGCAGCATTGCAGAGGGAGACTGGCCAATCAGTCAAAGGCCTCAGCCAGAACATCAGCTGCTGGCCAGACTATTGCAGGGAGCATACCCTACGAATTGTCCCAGGGTTCGGGGGAAGAAAAACGGCTCCCCAGTGCTGATCCAAAAGGGGACAGCTCCCGGATTGCCTTTCCTATTTCAGGCCCTTTTCAGGGCCCCCATTTATTCCACAGTGGGGTGGACATCTCGTTGAAAGTGTTACAGGGGACTTGCTTCAATGGCAGGGGCCTCTGCACACACACACACACACACACACGCACACACACACCACACACACACCGCGCGCGCACACACACACACACAAACACACACACACAAACCACACACACATGGTAAATTGCACACGCACACACAAAACATAAACACGCACACAAACAAACGCTCGTCTTCACTCACACCCACAAAAACCCCAAATACACAGGCCCAAACAACCAGGAGTGCAAACCCAACAGGTACAGGCGCAAATATTGAATATGCACACTTTAAATCTCTCCCTGTCTCGGGTCTCTCTCACTTTCTCTCTCTCTCTCTCTCTCCTCCCCCTCTCTCTCCTCTCTCTTTTTCCTCTCTCTCTCTCCCCCCTTTCTCCCTTCTCTCTCTCTTTTCCCTCTTTTCTACTCTCTCTCTCTCTCTCTCTCTCCTTCCAACCCCCCCTTACTCTTCTTCTCTCTCCTCTCTCCCCTCTCTCTCTCTTCTCTTTTCTCTCTCTCTCCCTCCTCCCTTTCTTCTCTCTCTCTCTCTCTCTTCTCTCTCTCACACACACACACACACACACATCCCACACACACGTAAAGTGCAACGCAAACACACATGAACACACCAACCGCTCGCTTCTTGCTCTCTTTCTGTCTCTCTGTCTCTCTCACGCGCACACACACACACACACACACACAGAGAGAGAGAGAGAGAGAGAGGGGAGGGGAGAGAGGAGAGAGAGAGAGAAAAGAGAGAGAGAAGTGATACGCACGCAAACACAAAAAATAAATACGCACACTCAAACTCTCTCTCTCTCTCTCTCTCTCTCTCTCTCACCAACACACCACACACACACACACAAACACACAACACACCACACACACACACACCGCGCGCGCGGGGCACACACACACACACACACAAAACACACACACAGTTCCAATATACGCACCACCAATACACGCGCAACACACACACACACACACACACACACACACACACACACACACACACACACACACACACACACACACCCCAAACACACACACACACACACTAGTTTTTTAAAACGTTTCCAGTGGCAAAAATGAATATGCCTAAATTTGTTTAATGAGCAAATGAATTGAGCAAAGTTACACTGTCATTGATGGGAAGGGCTATTGTTTATTGACCAGCATGAGGGGGGACTGTCCCCCTTATCAATCAGAGATGGGTCCAGGGCAGGGTAAGGGGGGGCACAAGGGGTGAACCCGGGGTGGGGGAGCGGGAAAAGTGAAGGAGGGTCCACACCACACACACACACACACGCACACACACAAAAACACACACACCCACAAAACACAAAACACACACACAACACACCACAAACACACATTACAACACCCCAAAATGCACACACACAACCGCCACACGCACCACGAACGTACACACACACCCCACACTCAAATATGCAGCCCGCATTTGCATGTGGAGGAAGTAACTCTTAAAAAGAAAACTCCACAGCGTGATATAAGTTTCATCAGAAAGATCTATCAAGACGAACTAAATAGGATGTCGGAATACATGAAGTTAAATGGTTTTGAAACTTATCTGGTGAAAAAAACAAAAAAATTTTTTCAATGTGGCAAATAACCAGAAAAACTGCCTGTTTTTTACATTGGGCGAAAAACCTTTTAAATACGTGACAGAAGTTAAATTCCAGGATCCATTTCACATCTAAACTATAAAGGAACGTCATATTGAATACTTATTAACAAAGGCGAGGAAAATATTAAATTTCCTTAAAATTATTCTAAAGAAAAATGGGGACAGAAAATTATCTACTTGATAACTCTATGTAAAATCTTTAATGAGGTCGAAAAAAAACATATGCCCAAAGAAGTAATCTTTAGGGCTCCCAAAAAACCTATTGAAAAAGCTTGAAAGTATTGAATGCAAGGCATTGAAATTAGCACTTGGCCCCTTCCGGTGCAGCATCATCTTCTCGTACGTATTATGAAGCGCAGATGTTCCCTTAGATGAATACAGAGGTTAGCGTGTTTTTTAAACTTGTTATCAAAAGTACAACTAATAAAACGCACATTAGATCTGAAATAAAAATGAGGGCAGAAATTGATTTTTTTTAAAAGAGCAAAATCTATAGCTTCTCAAAAAAACACTGGCAACTTACACATCAAAAAGTATTTCTGATTCTGGAGTTCAATCGATAAACGATGCTCTATCCATTGACCGTTATTTTTTCCCTATACCACCATGGGAGCTTAATAAAACATTTTGATATTGAACATATAATATGAAAAAAGATGAAAAATAAACATGTTAGGCAAGCTGTATCAAATGCCATATTGAAAGAAACTATTCAAATTATTTGAAAATTTTTCACGGGACGGTTGTGCATTATAACAAACAGGTTGTGCTTTTCTTAAACCAGATTTAAGAGTAGAGAAATCATTTTATATCGGAATTAAAAAAAATCGATATTTACCAGCAGAGTTAACAGCGATACCCCTGGCTTTAAATTATTTTTAAACTTTCCAAAAAACAATATTTAAAATTCGTTCTGTTTTTTGATTCTAAATCAGTTCTTCAGCATTAAAAGTTTCTCATGAAAAACAAGACCTGAAATGGTCATAGAGATAATTTGTATGATACACATGTTGATTGCAAGAGGCCCATGTAGTTTTTTGTTGGATTCCTTCAAACATTGTTCTTTTCATTATAATGAAAAGTAGACAGGGCAGCTAAACGTGGAGCCAAAAATAGTTTTGGTTCAGAAATGTTTGATTTTTCCCCTTTTCAGTACATGAACAGTGTAACTTAGTTAAGTCGCATATCTGGAAAGTTTCGAATATAGTATGTAGATAAAGTTTAAAAAGAACAGTTTGATATTAAAAGAATCAAAGGAATTTTAATCTTAATAGAAAATTACTCTCATTAATGCACAGGTGGAAACTTAATGCATTTAAAACAAAATATGTAAAAAACGTAGTTTGCGTATGTGGAAACAAATTAACTCCAATTCATATTGTTTCATGCAATGATATGAAAAAAATCATTCCAGTATTGAAGCAAAATACTGTGCAGGCCATTTTTCAGTCACCAGCTTTAACGTACGAATTCTTTGTACACTTAGAGCGCACCCCTATTGGAAAATACTTATAATATTTTTATTAACTTTATTTGCGGGGGATAAGAAAGGAAGGGGGTGGGTGGATAAATGGAGGGGGGGGGGGGAGCAAAGGAATTTTGTTTGTTTGTTTATTCTTTTTTTCCTTTTTTTCCCCTTTTTTCTTTAGTACTGTCATCCGTTTTGACTTTAATTGATAAGTTTAGTTTGTTGGTTTATAAGTATTTTGTTTCTGTTAATCTTCACTTATGACTTGTGTAAAGATATTCACCACACTTTACACATCCACAACTCTCTCACTCACACACACAGGCACACAT
>JAMYXO010000823.1:30000-37378 GCA_033310375.1 Conus canariensis
CTCACTGCGTGGAGCAGTGCTATTGCCTCCGCTCTGTAGTTGGAGGAGATCTTGCCAGTAGGGAAGGCCTTGTGTGTCAATCATTGATATTCATAACCCTCATTAGAATGAACGGCTGGTGACCACAGTAATATTCATATCCCTCATTAGAATGAATGGCTGGTGACCACAGTGATATTGATATCCCTCATTAGAATGAATGGCTGGTGACCACAGTGATATTCTACATGGAGATCCCCGAACCACGTCACGGAGAACCAGATTGACCACATCTGCATTAGCCGCAAGTTCAGGAGATCATTGCGGGATGTACGAGTGGTGAGAGGTGCTGACGTGTCATCAGACCACCACCTTCTTTTAACAACAGTGAGACTTCGCCTCATAAGATTCACAAACACGAACAACACACGGACAAGGTACAATGTTAGACTGCTCAGAAACAGGGACACACAGGCAGCATTCCAGATCAGCCTTTCCAACAAGTTCCAGCCGCTACAAGAGCTGATAGAAGACTATGAGATGGACATCGAGACACACTGGGAACACTGCGAGAAGCTCTGGCATTACACATGTGAAGAGATCCTTGGCAAGAAGAAGACCCAGCACAAGGAATGAATCTCTGCCGACACCATCCACAAGCTGGAAACAAGGAGAGAGAAGAAGACTACGCTGAACACGAGCCGAACAAGAGCAGCTAAGGCAAAGGCACGGGAAGAGCATACAGCAGCGAACAGGGAAGTAAAGAGGAGCATCAAGAAGGACAAGAGGGACTACTTTGACGACCTGGCCAGTCAAGCAGAGGCAGCAGCCGGACAGGGGAACCTGAAGGACCTGTACCTGGTGACCAAGAAGCTGACGGGCAAGTTCTAGCAGACAGACAAGCCAGTGAAGGACAATAACGGAAGGAAACCTACTGACAACAATCGAGGAACAGCTGAAACGATGGGCAGAACACTTCAGGGAGCTGCTGAGCCGCCCCGCCCCTGACGCACCACCAGACATCCCACCCGCAAAGTCAGAACTGCCAATCAGCTGCGACAAACCCTCAAAGACAGAGATCAAGAAGGCCATCATGACCCTGAAAAATGGGAAGGCTGCAGGGCCGGAGGAAATACCAACAGAAGCCATCAAAGCAGACACAGAGACAGCTGTCAACATGCTATACAGCCTCTTCAGCAAGATCTGGGAGAAGGAGGAGGTACCATCCCAGTGGAAAGAAGGAATCATCATCAAGCTGCCGAAGAAAGGAGACCTCAGGGACTGCAGCAACTACCGAGGGATCATGCTCCTGTCAACGCCAGACAAGGTTCTCAACAGGGTTCTACTGGAGAGGATGAAGGAGGCTGTCGACCCCAAACTCCGAGACCAGCAGGCAGGCTTCCGTCGGAACAAATCATGTTCGAACCAGATCGCCAGCCTGCGCATCATCGTGGAGTAGTCGCTGGAGTGGAACTCGCCCCTCTACATCAACTTCATAGATTATGAGAAGACCTTCGACAGTGTGGACAGAGAGATGCTGTGGAAGCTGCTGAGGCACTACGGAGTCCCCGAGAAGATCATCTCTCTCATCCGGTGCACCTACCAGGACATGAACGGCAGGACTGCCCATGGCGGCCAGCTGTCCGAAAGTTTCGAGGTGAAGACCGGAGTTCGGCAGGGGTGCCTGCTGTCGCCGTTCCTCTTCCTCCTGGTCATCGACTGGATCATGAAGACCACTACAACAGGCAGGAACAACGGTGTACAGTGGACACTCTGAACGCAGCTCGACGACCTCGACTTCGCTGACGACCTGGCACTCCTGTCACACACCCACAGCCAGATGCAGGACAAGACCACTCGCCTGGAGACCACATCAGCCGGGACAGGGCTCAAGATCGACAGGAAGAAGACCGAGCTGATGAAAATCAACACCACTGCCAACACATCAGTCACAGTCGGTGGAGAGTCCATCAGAGAGGTGGAGTCTTTCGTCTACCTGGAAAGCGTGGTTGACCAACAGGGAGGCACGGACCGAGACGTCACAGCCAGAATCGGCAAGGCAAGAGCAGCTTTCGTCGTGCTCAAGAACATCTGGGCATCTGGAGGAATCAGCATAAAGACCAAACTCCTCATCTTCAATTCAGTGTGAAGTCAATTCTGCTCTACGGATGCGAGACATTGCGGACAACACAAACGATGCAACAAAAGATTCAGACATTCTTCAACACCTGTCTGAGGTGCATCTACAAAATCCGATGGCAGGAGAAGATCCGAAACGAAGATCTGTGGGAGCGTGCATGACAGGAACCAGTGGCCAAGCAGATACTGCAAAGGAAGTGGGGCTGGATCGGACACACCCTCAGGAAGCCAGCATCCAGCACCACACGCCAAGCCCTGACCTGGAACCCGCAGGGAAAGAGGAAGAGAGGCCGGCCTCGCAACAGCTGGAGGCGAGACACTGAGGCAGAGTTGAAACAACAAGGGACCAACTGGACTGGAATGACCAGAACAGCCCAGAACAGAGTGCGATGGCGAAGGGTCGTCGATGGCCTATGCTCCACCGGGAGCGATGGGCATAATGAATGTGTGTGTGTGTTGTGTGTGTGTGTGTGTGTGTGTGTGTGTGTGTGTGTGTGTGTGTGTGTGTGTGTGTTTGAAGAGAGAGATAGAGAGTGGGGGGGAGCACGGGGAAGGTGAGTGACTTATGGAGAAACTATGAACATTTCATTAATAGCATATAACATCAATATGCTTAAAACCCACAGAATAACCCTGGAATAGAATATCAAATGCTTTTAGCACTAGTTCTCGATAAAAACCAAATCATTCTAAAGAAATGCTCTAATGGTTTCACTGATTCGAAGGCTTTCGCTAAAAGGCTTTAGAACGGTAAAGTAATTGTTGCAAGTTTCTCTTGTGAATAATAATTTGACGTAAATGAATCTGAGAGGAAACATTGTATCTTTTGACGATGAAATAAAATGTGATGAAGTTTGATTGGTTTACACCATAGGCAATTTATGTGTTTCGCCAACTGAGTTTTTAGGGCATGAATTCTTAAGCCCAACACAGGAAACATGATGAGTGTAGTATAATATAAGGGTGAATTCTACAGCTCTTTTTTCACATAACTTCCAAAGTGAAAATTGTTTTCTTTGGGTAAAGAATCCCCTCATCGACACCTTGATTAAACCCAACCCATGGTGTCATTTCTAACAGCCTATAATTTCACTAAGCCACAGAGGAATGTTTCAATCTGCAGCGTTGTCAATTTTGCCCTTTTTAAAGCTGATGTGTCAGCCACTTCATCGCCCCATGTGTCAACATCAGATGGAATCCAGTAAAACTCTGCGACAGGGCCCTTTGCTTATAAGTTTCATACTTAATTAGGTATTTCGCAAACAAGAACAGGCCACGTATTTGTACTTAAGGACTCTAAGGTAAAAAAAAAACAACTGATTTTCAGTCAGCTAAAAATGCTTTACAAAATAGTCATTGAAAGGTTTACTACATGCTCTACAGCTATAAATTCAGCTGTGAAAATAAATCTGTCTGTCTGACTGTCTATCTGTCTGTCTGTCTTGCTCTTTCTCTCTCTCTCTTTCTCTCTCTCTCTCTCTCTGCGCGCGGGTGTGTAAGTGTGTGTGTGTGTGTGTTGTGTGTGTGCGTGTGCGTGTGCGCGTGACTGTGTGTGTGCGTGCATGATTGTGTGTATGTCAATATGCAAGAGTATGTGTGTGTATGCGTGCGAGCATGTGTGCGTGCTTGCGCGTGTGTGTGTGTATGTGTGTGCATGGGAGCGTGCATACATGCGTTCGTACGTGCGTGCGCACGCAAGTGCGCGTATGTGTGTGTGTGTGTGTGTGTGTGTGTGTGTGTGTGTGTGTGTGTGTGTGTGTGTGTGTGTGTGTGTTTGACAGACAGACACAGAAGTAGCACGTGACTGTAATATTTTAGTTTAGCGGTCCCTTTTCCTCCCAGGTGCTTTCCTCCGGGGGTTGCAGCCTTGCCGTGGTCGGAGGGCTTGCGTGGTCCTGTGATCCCTTAGGCTTTGCTGGCGGGGGCATCAATACTTGAAGATAGGCTGGTGTTTTAAAATGCTTCTAGGCCTGAAAAGTCGAGATGCTGCCTGGCCTAAGCACAACGCGGTAAGGAGTTGATGCCCCTGGTAGGGCCTCCCATGTCAGGTAGGCTAAGGGTGAGGATCCTGACTAATAGTAACCCGCCTTTCTCCTTTTCTTGTTTTCTGCCTTTCTTATTTGGCTCTTTTCTATCTTCGTCTCCCCTTCAAGTCTTCTTTTCCACACTCATGTGAGACACAAACATTTTACAGCGGAGTCCATGAAAATCCTGTTCAGGGATGTCCCGCCTGACGTGATCTTTGAGTTTTGAGAGAATTAACATTTTTCATCTGATTTAAGATTTTACGGATGAAAGATTTTTACCGAAGTTTCTGGTGCGTTTCTAGATGTCTTTTAAAGAGATGTGTGAAAGGTGTTTTCTTTTTTTTTTTCTTTAAAAAAAAAACAAACTTGAGTTGATTTTAACGTGGTGACAGCCCTGATGAGGCCCCTTGCGGTCGGCTGGGCTATAAGCAGCATTATCTTATCTTATCTTCCACACTCTTTTTCTCTCTGTGGTCTTCTTAAGATCCGCCGCGTTTGCCGTGCGGTGCGACCTTTGACGGAGGGGAATGAGATCCTGGTGATTGAGAGGGCCAGCGCCCTCAACACATCACTTTGGCGTAGACCTCTCCTAGACAGGAGGTACACTCTGGCCCGGGTGTATTAATCGGCTCCCCCTTCATGGGGCTGGGTCAAGACAGACAGTTCTCCTGCTGGCCAAGGTAACCCCTGCAGTGCTCAGCTCTCTGTTCCCGGGAGTTGGACATGATCAGGGGGGATAGGGTTGGTAGGTTTCTGTCTGTTGTATATCTCTCCTGAAACCTGGAAGGGGTCAAGACAATGATTTCGTGGCCCTGGCCCCTTTGTTGGACTCCATGGTGGGTGGGTAAAGGTGAGACGAAATTTATACACATAAAACATGGCTTTATCTAAAATCATTCCCCCATAAAGAAGAGGAAGGCAGTGGAGCCCATTTCCAGTCCTATGGATTCAGACAGTGACTCAGATATGGAGACGAGACAGAGGACAGGTTTTGGGGCTTCCTGGCTTGTGATTGAAGGGACAGAGCAGGAAAAGCCTATTTCCGCTCTGAGTCCATTTGCAATTCAGAAGGGCTTCCAAGGTCTAGCAGGTGACCCTCAGTCGGTGAAAAGGCTACGGAACGGCTCATTCCTCGTCCAGTGCAGATCGAAAAAGCAATCAGAACAGCTGCTGAGGGCAACAAAGCTCGTGGACAGAGAAATCCGGGTGACTCCCCATAAGCAGTTAAATTCATCCAAAGGAGTTATTCGGTGCCCGGATTTGAAAGGTGTCTCAGAAGCGGAGATCAAGACAGAACTTGCGTCCCAAGGTGTGACGGAGGTACATAGGGTGACAGTTAAAAAAGGTGCAGAAAGAGTGCCCACCAACACCCTCTTTCTGACATTCTGCAACCCTTTGTTACCTCCGGTCATTAAAGTGGGATACTTGAATGTCCGTGTGCAACTGTATGTCCCATCCCCGATGAGGTGTTTCAAATGCCAGAAGTTTGGACATGTCAGAGACCGCTGTTCTGGGGAGGAGGTGTGTGGTGTTTGTTGCAAGGCAACCCATGATGGGCCGTGTAAAGACCCGGCGCATTGTGCGAACTGCGGTGGCGACCACCCCTCCTCTTCACGCAACTGCCCTGTTTGGATCCAGGAGTCCAACATCCAGAAAGTTAAAACGGAAAAGAAGATCTCATTTTTTTTAGGCACGTAAGCAGGTTGTTGGTAGTCAGACGTCAACAGCGTCTTCATATGCTTCGGCAATAAAGAAAGTATCGACCCGTTCAGTCTGCTGCCAGACTGATGAATTTACTTTCACCAAGACGTTACAAGAAAGACTGTTAAGCTCTGGTGGAAGCAAGTCCACCACCTCCCAGCCCAAAGTGGGTGCCCCTGGTGGAGGCACAAAATCCGCCACCCTCAGACTGCCCAGCAGTCTACTCCATCTGCTGCTAGGCAGATTAAAAAGCCAGCCCTCCCGCCTCGAACTTCTGTGAGCAGTGCCCGTGCGGGCAAGGGAGTTCAACCGAGTGTGGAGATGGTGGAGATCAGAAAGAAACCTCCACCATCTCCAAACTCCAGGCCTTCTTCACCTGTGGGCAAGTCTGCCAGCAGGTCTGAAGACCAAAATAGTCCCATCCAACTGACTAATAAATTCGCTCCATTGGATGCAGACGATGACTCGGAGATGACCTGATTTCTCTCCCATTCGTCCTCTGCACCATGGACAGTAAAATAATCCATTGGAATATCCATGGCTTACATTCAAACTTTGAGGAGCTGCAGCTTCTGTGTCGGACTATCAAACCTTACGTCGTGGCTCTTCAGGAAACTAAAATTCAAAGCCAGAAGACCTTCACTCTTTCTGGCTTTAATATTCTTTCCAAACCTGCACAACCATCCACATTGGGACTGTCGGGCGGTGTTGCCCTTCTTTTACATAAAACTTTGCTGTTTAGTCCTGTCGCTCTGACTACCCCCCTTCAGGCAGTAGCTGCGAGATTCACTCTCCACAAAACTATTACAATTTGCTCACTCTATCTGCCACCTTCTGTCCCGGTTTGTCGTCAGGATCTTGTCGGTCTGATCGGAGAACTTCCTCGACCTTTTTTGCTGTTGGGTGACTTTAATGGACACAATCCTCTTTTGGGGTAGTGTCAGTTCGTCATCCAGAGGTCTGCTTCTTGAGGATGTCCTTTCCGACTTTGATTTGTGTTGTCTGAACGATGGATCTCCAACTTACCTCCACTCTTCCACAGGTTCACTTTCGTGTTTAGATTTGTCGATTTGTGACCCCTCGCTGGTCCTGGACTATGAGTGGTCTGTCCATGACGATCTGCACGGAAGTGACCATTTCCCTGTTCTATTAAAACCCATACTAACTGAAACCGTCTCTGTATCACAACATCTTAATTATAAGAAGGCAAACTGGAATTTTTTTGCAGCCAATATTTCAAAAGAATTCCAGGAAATTGATTTTCTTCAGAGTCCAGACCCTGCAGGATCTCTGACCAATGCTGTGATAAACTGTGCTAAAACCTGTATTCCAATGTCTTCCGACAAACTCCAACTGCCCAAAACACCCTGGTTTAATTCTGACTGCCAACACATCTCAAAAGTACGCAAACAGGCTCAGCGTCGGGTATACCAACGACCTTCAGGTCCAACGCTCGAGCCCATCAGAAACTCCGTGTCAAATCGAGACACACTTTCAAAATCAGTAAACGTCAGTCTTGGAGAAACTTCTGC
>JAMYXO010008253.1:0-11082 GCA_033310375.1 Conus canariensis
TTTGTAGATTGCATAACGAGGAGTTTTTTGAGATCTGTAGATCATAACATTTCAGATGAAATAAGTTTGAAGGGAACAAAATAAAGATGAAACCAAATGTTTGCCTGTATGCACATGCATGCATGTGCATGCATGCACACACACATATGTACACACATCCACACACACACGTTCACACACATGCATGCACATGACACACACATTCTCCTCTCTTTTTCTTTGTGTGTATGTGTGTGTGTGTGTGTGTGTGTGTGTCTGAGAGAGAGAGAGAGAGAGAGAGAGAGAGAGAGAGAGAGTTTCAGATTGTAAGTGCACCCATACTTTAAGCGCAAAATATTTTTTTAAAATGGCACATGGCCCTTAACCAGATGCGCCCATTGGGTGGGTACAAATCGGTCAGTTTCAGAGCACTGAGTCACTGTCTGCATTTAATAGTCCTACACTCATTGACTCAATGGTTGCAGTGCACCTTGAAAGTGGAAGTGCATTGCATCATCTGTTTTTGATTGGCTGCTGTTAATCTTATCAGCCAATGAGCATTAGTTCTCCTCATTAACCAACAGTGGCAGATCACTAAGACATCTGGAAAAGAAGTACTAGCAAAACTGATGCAGACTTAACTGGCTTCTTGTAAGAATAGTGAAGTGTGTATGAGTTCTAACTTTTAGAGTGTTAGTCATTTTATGTATTGTGCCCTTACTCTTTATTATGCTTTTACTGCATGTTGCATACCCTGATTGATGCGACTTAGGCTACATAATAGGATGTCAGTTCGCAAAGGTCAAGGGACTATGTTACTTAGAGTTAGTCTTCAGATTTTCTAATGGAATAATTGCTAAAGAAATGGTAAGGGATCTTTTTTCCATCCACCCTTTTTTCAGAATTTTTCCTCTCTTTTATTCCACTTACATCTAGGCCAAGACTGAAACAACCCACCACTCCTCCCCCTCCTACTCCTCCTTCTTCCCCTCCACATTCTCCTGTGTGAAATTTAGTTTAATACTCTGATACTGCCTTCAAAGTTCAATTCTGATACTTCATGATTAGGGTTTGAAATGAGTGTCTCCCCCAATCCCTCCCCCCCCCCCCCCCCCCCCCCCCCCCCCCCCCCCCCCCCTCCTCCCATGCAACCAGTACAGTTTTGCTCTAGAAGTAGAACTGTTTTCGCCCTGACCTGAAAATTTTAACATGAAAATTATTTTTAGATATAATGTTGGCTATGCAATGATCAGTCAGCATGATAAAATTTTTGCAATCTATTTTTTTTTCAGATTAAAAAAAAATCTTAATCCAAGAATGAAGAAAAATAGATGCCTTGTGATCATAATATCTGTTTGACTTAATTAATAATGTATCAGTTTCATTGAAAAGTGTCTGAAGACACATTTATGCCCATAGGTAGTTGTAAGTACTCTGATACACACATTGATAGAAGAGGCAATCAGCATCAGTCAGTGATACCCAGCCATGTCTGGGTGCACCGTTACATGGAAAATAATTAATTGTTCACTAGTCTAACCATAGTAACTAGTAGTACTAGAAGTAGTAACTAGTATTCAACCTCCGAATGTATTTGCAGTTCTTTGTTATTGGGTCACAGCACCTTGAGCAAACATTAGCACCATACTGCTACGATTGATCATAGCAGCTGTAATGTGGCTGTCTGGGTTGCATGCCTATATTATATCAGACAGTATCAGATTCAGAAACTCTTTGAGTCTGACTCTGAGCTTCTGAGTTTGCCGCTTCTTTTGTTGAACTGTAAACAAAGTGTTCTCGCTGCTGCTTCTTTTTCTTATAGGGTGTGGAGTTTTGTGTGTATGACCATTTTTATCCCGCCATTAAGGCAGCCATACTCAACTAAGGGGAAGGTGCATGCTATGTGTAACGTGTCACCCATACTAACGGCCAAACTTGGCCTTCTCTTCTGAAAGTTGGTGATGGGATTTTACGTGTGTGCAAGATGTTATGCGTGCGTTCACACACGGAACCTGGGTTTATAGTCTCATTCGAAGGACTGTATGGGAAATGGAGTTAGAACTAATGTTAACTCCGAGTGAAAAATCCCCCTGTACCGAAATGGACCGGCGGAGATTCGAACCCGCAACCCCAAGATTACGAGTCCGGTGCTCTACTGCTGAGCTATTCTGGTCCCCTGTACTCGCTGCTCTTTCATGGGGTGATCAGACTCATAAAAAGGGAGTTAAAAATGGTGATCGATAGACCTACATGTGAGGTTTGAAAATGAAGGGAGCGAACTTGAGCCCCCAGTAGTTAAGCAGTCATCAATACTCACATCTTGAGGTTTGAAAAATAAGGAAGTGAATTTGAATGCATAGAGCATTAAATACACACCAAGCATGCAGCATCAGGAACCATATGTAGAATAGATTGATGAAAACTGTTTGTAAAAACACATCTGGATTCTTCTGTGTGATGATGTGGGTTGAGGGGTGGAGAGGAGGATGGGGGTATAAGCGAGGAGCTGAGGGAGGAGGGAATTTGGTGAGGGTAGTAGGGGAGGGGATGGGGCTTTGAGGGGACGACACGTTCGCCAGACCCTGGTCTGGCTAGATGATTTCCCTCTTTTACAGTTTTAGGCTGAAATCTTTTTAAACAGCCATGGAGGCCTTCCCTGTGTGAGGTCTGGGAAGTCTGGAGAGGAAAAAAGCGGATGGGGTATGAGGGAGAGAGAGAGAGACTTTGACATGATGTCATTACATGGAAACCAGGGTAATAGACAAACTGGAAGTGGAAATCGGTGGCCATATCTATAGGTAGATGTACCCATGCATTGCATGCCACTCCTTTGGGTTTCTTCTCTTTCTGCAACAGTGGAGTCACTCAGTGGGCTTTCTTCTCTCTCTGCAACAGTGAAGTCACTCAGTGGGCTTTCTTCTCTTTCTGCAACAGTGAAGTCACTCAGTGGGCTTTCTTCTCTTTCTGCAACAGTGAAGTCACTCAGTGGGCTTTCTTCTCTTTCTGCAACAGTGAAGTCACTCAGTGGGCTTTCTTCTCTTTCTGCAACAGTGAAGTCACTCAGTGGGCTTTCTTCTCTTTCTGCAACAGTGAAGTCACTCAGTGGGCTTTCTTCTCTTTCTGCAACAGTGAAGTCACTCAGTGGGCTTTCTTCTCTTTCTGCAACAGTGGAGTGGCTCAATGGGCTTTCTTCTCTTTCTGCAACAGTGGAGTGGCTCAGTGGGCTTTCTTCTCTTTCTCAGTTTCTGCAACAGTGGAGTCGCTCAAATTCATACTAGCATTACTGATACTAGTACACGTCCAAATAATTGGGGAAGGGTGGGGCAGGAGGAGATGGGAAAGGGGGGGGGGGGGGGGACAGCAGGGGCGATTTTCTATTGTGCATTCCAAACTGACATTCCAGGAAAAGGCTCGTAATATATAAAAACTATAGAACTTCCATTTGTCAAAGTGGAAGAGGAGGTGGAAATGTATACATGTGTGGATGAGTAAGGCCATGGTGCTGTGTGAAGACTTGATCTTCAGTATCAGTAAAGCATGTTCAGGTTTTTCTTTCTGTTTTGGGTTTTTTTTGTTTTTTTGTTTGGTGATATCCCTCAGGCTGATTTTTATGGGTTAAAAAGCAAAAAAAAACAAAAAAAAAAACCACACTCAAGCTTCAGAGAAGAACATGAAAGTCTGTGTTTTTGGACCGATTGACTTACTTGCCATTTAACCCGTGGGGCATGATATTGAAGATTGGAAGAACCAGGCAGAAAATTGCACTGATAATTAATCATGTTTTACCCAGTCAAACAATCAGTAGTGCAGGGCAGTAGTTGGAACATGTGTTATTTTGCCTTCAGTAACATGTTATGTGATGTTCCTTGATAGAAACAGCTTTTTGAGAATGCTTTGTTCTAAACAAAAATTGTGTGGGCCTCTTTGCCATAATTTAATATTATTTAGATTGGAACAAGTGCTACTGGAAACTTTTTTTCTTGGCCTTAACTAGGGCGAATGTCAAGTCATAGCCACACCTTGTTGAGCACTCTTCAGTCACTCTCCCTCTCTCTCTCCCTCTCTTTCCTCTTCTCTCTCTCTCCTCTCTCTTTTCCCCCGCCACCCACCCCACCACTCTCCTTTATATCACTCCTGTGGCTATGACTTGACATTCGCCCTAGTAGAAGCAATTAAGCCCCAGCTGAAGACAGGCAGAAAATGGAAAGTTCAAGAGGCGATGGATTCTGCAAAAGAAAGTCTCAAGATCAGAGAAATAACAGGACACACACAGACCAACAGACAGGGACTGGGGGTGACCAAAACTGAATGGTGGTCAAAGGCCAAAGGAAAAGCCAAAAGAGACATGATGATTCAGGAGATGAGAAAAGAAGAAGACCAAAAAAGACTCCAAAAAGCAGTCCAGCAGAGCCAGCAAGGGCAATGGACAACGTGGGAGAATGCACTCCAAAGAAGTCTCACTTGGAATGACATTTGGCACATGGCCCCTCTCAGGATCAGCTTCATTCTCAGATCTGCATATGACCTTCTGCCCTCAAATGCAAACCTGGTGAAGTGGGGGAAAACAGACGATCCTGCATGCCCCCTCTGCCATGAAAAACAAACAGTGGAGCATGTCCTAAGCTCATGTAAAGTAGCCCTGGCTCAAGGAAGGTACACATGGAGGCACAACCAAGTGCTCAAAGAAATTGTACAAGTAGTCTGGGCTAGTACCAACACCACAAAAGGGAAAATCAGGACTCCAAAAGCACCCGCAACATTCTTCACGGCAGGAGGCAGCAAATCATGGCCAAGAACAACAGTGCCACTCGAAACATGCAGGCAGAGTCTGCTGGACGGGGCAGATGACTGGGAGTGCACTGCAGACCTCCCAGAATGGAAGAGTCACCCAGAGATCATCAGCAAGAGTGGCATGAGACCAGACATAGTAGTCCACTCTAAGTCAACCAAGCAACTGATCATGATCGAGCTCACGGTGCCATATGAGAACAGAATGGAGGCAGCTCAAATCTACAAGACTGAAAAGTATGCTGATCTGGCAAACAGCCTGAGGAGAGAAGGCTATCAGGTCAAAGTCCTCACTGCAGAAATTGGAGCTAGGGGGTTTGTAGGAACGTCTGCATACAGCCTCATGAAACAGCTCTCAGTTGCAGGGAAGGAAAAAACCAGAGCCCTGAAAGCAATGGCAGAAGCAGCAGAGAGGTGTTTCAAGCTGGATCTGGTCAAGGAGGAACAAAAGTGAACTTCATAAGGCTTAATTTCCCTACAAATATCAGGTGTCCCTGTGGCTCAGTGGTTAAAGCGCGAGTCATTAAGTGGAAAATGAGCATGTCCAGAGGGTCATGGGTTCGAATCCCAGCCATGGCTCGTCCCAAGATGGGAAAAAAAAGGGGCAGCAGAGGGACATCCGGAGTCATGAACCGGGTGTGGCCCAACCCCCCTAGAGTGTCAGGAGATAAGGGCCGAAACACTTGCTTGAAGGGGGCTTCTCTTCTGAGGACTCTCTGCTGCCCACGCTCTCCACGAGTTTCTTTCTACCACTCCTCTGAATTCGAAATGAGGATTTCATTTTGTAGCAAGCCACCTAGACCTATGGCAATTTTAGACAGAGCAGTCCAACTGATCATTAAGAGAGCAACTAATAGCAGTACTGCCTGCTGTTATCATTAAACTAAAGACAGTGAACAGCTTGCCAGCAACTAATGGCAGTGCTGCCTGCTGCTTACACTTTTTGCTGGTCCAGTAATTGCCAGGTGCAGACTGAGTGATGCTTATTAGTCATGATTTTACAACCTGTGCAGGTTGGAGAGCGACTCGTAGCTGAATGGTTAGAACACTTTTCTGCCTTGCAGATGGTCATGAGTTCGAACCACACTGTGGGCAAGGTTTTTTCATTTTGCTTTTTTTTTTTATTATGTTTTATATTTATTAACACAAAGCATTCATATTTGTTTCACACCATATCCTTTCCCATTCAGTTCTTTTTACTGATGTACATCACTACATGCAAAAACATTTTCTTTAGGTTCTATGAATGCAACTGAAGAAACAAAAAGAAGATGAGAAAAGTAGATGCAAATAACAGAGAGTGAATCAATAAATGAACAACCTGAATAGTCTCAGTGAATAAGACAGAAAAAAAAATACTGAAAGGAATAAACAACAAACAGGAAAAATACGTCATATGCCTATAAATACATGCATGTACACGCATATAGATCTGTACACGAAGATGTGTAACATGTAATATATTTTTTTCCTATTTTCCTTCGCCAGTCTGCTGTAATACATGCAGTTTATGATGACACCACATGTAGACTGTATGAAGCCAGAAGCAGTTTCCATATCAGCTGTATGATAAAATACAATACTGGTCGTCAGTCAGTTGTCTGTTATATCATCATCATTGCCTATTACCCCTCCTGGGTTACAGGCCGCCAACCAAGGGCCTCCAGGCATCTCTGTCCTGGGCTCTTTTCTCCAGCTGATTCCAAGTCATCTCCATGTTCCTGATGTCTGCCTCCAGGGCCCTGCACCAGGTGGTCCTTGGCCAACCTCTTTTTTGCTTTCCTTGGGGTTCCATGTTAGGGCTTGTCTGGTGATGTTGCTTGCTGGCTTCCGCAGCGAATGTCAAATCAAGCCCCAATGTTGTTTCGTGATTTTCTATTCTGTGGGCAGCTGGTTTCTCTCCCAGAGCTCGTTGTTGTTGATGGTGTCTGATGCGGAGAATCTTGCGCAGGCAGTTGTTGATGGACACCTGCACTTCCTTTGTGGTGGCGAATGTAGTTCTCCAGGTCTCCGCTCTGTGCCTTGATGTTGGTGTTGAAGAGCCTGACTTTGGTGTTGACTGACAGTTCCTTGGAGCTCCAGATGTTCCGTAGCTGTACGAATGCTGCCCTGGCCTTTCCCATCCTTGCTCTGATGTCGGCGTCTGTGCCCCCCTGTCTGTTATATAACAACTCCATTTCAAGTTGAAATTCAACACAAAATCTCCATACTGCATATTTGTTTTTGCAATATATTTATCTGTTTTTAAACCGCCATTTCATATATTTTCTGAAGACTGAAAATAAAGGATGAGGCTTCTCAGTTCTGCAATTGTACAAAAAGAATTTGGCACACACTATCAAGTCGTTAGTTACGTCATCCGTTCATAAATTTGAATGAAATCCACATAAAACAAGTTTTCTACGCGGTGCGAAATGACCTGCGGTATTACAATTATCATTCAAAAATTTTGTGAAGTCGCTCCAAAACACTGTTGTTATATCGCACGAAAGAAACAGGTGCTCAGTTGTTTCCCTTTCAGATTTGCAAAGTGCCACTGTTGCTGTTCACAACAAGCATTTTTTTTTCTAGGATGATATTTGTTGCTAGTATCCTGTGAATTATTCTGAGCTGAAACCATTTCAGTTTGATGTCCATTATTTTCTGCGCTTGGTAGAAAAAATGTGTCCAATTCAAATCGTCTAATGAGGTTTTGTTTGTTTGTTTTAGTTAGCTTGAAAACCACCTCTGTCCACCCAGCAGGGAATGAGTGATTCAGTTCAGGACAGGTTGAGGTGACAGAAGGAGGGGGATGGTGTGTGCCTTCCATCAGGCTTTCCCCAAGACACCAGTAAAACCCCACTGCCCCCAGAGAGCCAGGGGGCATAAAGGCTTTTCCCCAAGACACCAGTAAAACCACACTGCCCCCAGAAAGCCAGGGGGCATAAAGGATTAAAAAAAAAAAAATTGTTTTACTTTAACCTTTTTTAACGTGATATTTGAGGCAGATGTTGTCTGCTGGGTCATAAAACTCCAGTTCCAAGGGGCAGGGCTCAAGATGGAATAGATAGGAGATTTTAAAAACAAATGAAAAAAATAAAACAAGACACACGCACACACACACACACACACACACACACACACACACACACACACACACACACACACACACACTTACACACACACACACACACACACACACACACACACACACACACACACACCAACAACAACAACAACAACAACAACAACAACAACAACAACAACAACAACAACAGCAACACAAAACAAAAAAACCCCATTACCACCAAGTTACTGTACTCAGCCCAAAGAAGCCGCCGGCTTTAAAGAAGCCCTGAGGGAGATAAATGTGAAGGAGATAAATCTGGCCAAAACCTCAGATTGGCAACCAGAGCCAAGTTTGTAAACAGGCTGCCTTAACTGTGATCTGGCATGCACGCCAGGCAGTGTGGACCTGCCAGGGTGGGGAGGAAGCGGCTTGGGTGTATGGTTGTGGTAGCCCCCCCCCCCCCCTCCCCCAGGCAGACAGATACCATAGGATGCCATCTGCCAACACAACCTGATAACAGGACTTTTTTCAGGGAAGGAAATCCGCAGCAAGCAGAATGTATCTGCAGAGATAAGTGTTCAGTGTTAGCCTTAGAAAATATACCCAACACCTTGCTCTCTGGGGTCCTCCCCTCCACCAACCCCCCCCTCCCCCCAAACATCCCTTCCTTCCCAGGACCCATCTTACCCCCTGCCCCACTCCTTGTGTGAGTTTCTTAGCCAAGGCTCTTAATTTATCCCCTTGTGTGCACATAATACATGTATCTCTCTCTCCCACTCTCTCTCTCTCTCACACACACAGAGTCTCTGTGTGTATGTGTGTGTGTGTGTGTGTGTGTGTGTGTGTGTGTGCGCACGCGTGTGTGTGTGATATGACATGCAAGGTCCGAAAGAAGCAGCGATACCATTTGCAGGGTTGCCAGGTGATAGACAAGTCGGGTACAGAGTCATAACTTGGTCACCAGCTGTCATAATGATCAGTGAAATGATCTGTGGTCACGGATTTGACGTAGGAAAAAGGACTGCATCGTCAAAGTCATGATTTTGGGCACCAGCTGTCATAATGATTAAAAGAAATGATCTGTGGTCACGGATTTGACATGGGGAAAATGGACTGCATCGTTTTCTTTTTCTTTCTTTTTTTTTTATAACCAAGGAGTAAAACTGACTCGGTGTGAATCAGTAATATCAACAACAACAAAAAAAGGGGGGGGGGGGGGGTCCCAGTAAACCAGCCATTATGAACTCAAGGTTGGGAAGTAGTGGGTTCGATTCCCATCAGATTCTGTATGTTTATGTGATTTTTCTGTCCAGACCAGCACCCACCCAGAGCTGAGTTTGCTGTGGACTTAGTTTTGAGAACAGTTTTGAGAACCTGAACCACACAGCGGTGTTTTCATCCACTTAAAGGATGCGTGCTTAAGAGTGTTGCTGAAATTTCCTGACCCAACACTGCAGTGTGTGTATCTCTCAGCCTGGTTATACTAAGATTTATGTATTGTTTGAACTGCGCACAGAGCACGGCTCTGCAGTCCCAGACCGGAATGGAAATCCGTAGCATCATCTTCATCATCCCTCGGCTCATCGATCAGCATAGACTAGGTCTTGCTACTTAGATTCTGTGGCCCTTCGTGTCCTGCCCTCATGATTTTCTCTCCATGCCTGCCCCCATGGTAGGAACTTCAAGGTCACTGTTTTCTGATTGTTAGTCTGGTTTCCAGTCATGCACCAATCTACATGTCACTGTTTTCTGATTGTTAGTCTGCTTTCCAGTCATGCATCAATCTACGTGTCACTGTTTTCTGATTGTTAGTCTGCTTTCCAGTCATGCACCAGTCTGCATATGACACAGTTGTAATTGTGCACTATTCCTTACATGCTTTGACTTTCTGCCAAGTCTCTTCGATTCAGGGCTGCTGTTGGATTAGGGGGAAGTTAGACTGTTTGGCCCCGCTGACAAACCACAACAGATCTTTATTTCTTGTTGTACAATGGCTCACGCACCACATGCATACTGTCAACAGTGTTGCTGCTATTTCAGTATTCATCACAAGCACAGTTAGAGAGATATGGAATGGTTCTTATGAGTATTTGGCAATGGAACTGACATTGTCATGAGTTGAAATCATGCATGGGGTTGGATATGTTTTGGCTTGAAAGCTTTGTGTCCACCCAGTAATAGACAGGAACCCTAGTCAGTGAAGGGAATGGCAATGTTGCTTACAGCCTAGCCGACTGCAAAGGGCCATATCGGGGCTGTCACTGCGTTGAAGTCAGCCCCAAGTCAGTGAAGGGAAGGTGAAGACAGCAGTTGCAGAGGGGTGGGCACCATCATCCGTAATGCAGTGCCCCAGACTTGGTTTATCTTTTAAGAGTTCACAACCCCTGAGGCCACCAGGCTATGGTACTTCAGCCACTGAGGTATTTCACCTGCAGGGAGCATTGGTAATGTCTGGCAGCGCCCATCTCCTTTCCTGTCTCCTCGTGCATGATGGGTCCTTTTTTTATTTTTTTTTATTTCCGTCACCCATCACATACTGGTATCGGTAACGGCAACTTGGAAGCTGGATGTGTGTATCTTCAGTGGTGTGCGCACTTAACACATTCAACAAAATATGCTTGAAGTTGACCTGATGAATATTTCAAGAATGTGTGACGAATATTCTAGAAATATAAAAATCTGTTCATGAATACATTTTCAGTTCAGCAGGGTAATAAATGAACCAGTAGCAGGTCTGACGGATGTGTTGCCGTGAGAGATAAAAATGAACAAAGAGAGAGAGAGGAAAAAAAGAAAAAGAAAAACATCTTGCATGACACTTCATGATCCATGGTGAGGTTGACCTACGACCTTGACCTTGGATGGAGGGTTGAGTATTGTACACTGGACTTAACCAGATCACAGGCGTGATACCTGTTGTGCCAGGAATACCATCTGCGTGGAGCAGTTAGTCTTGTTGTGTTCCGCTGGAAGATTGGAGGGAGGATGGCTTTCCAGCGAAGTTGTCGTTCCACAAAGCGGATACGGTGACAGCAGAATTGTCAACATAGCTGTAGTGCGTGGCTCTGTCTGACCTGTATGGAGAGAGAGAGAGAGAGAGAGAGAGAGAGAATACAAAATTCATTTACAGTTGGGTTGAGGCTAGGGAAAAAATGACACTAGTGTTACACTAACTTCAAAGGATGTCACAATGGAAGTGAAATTGAGGGATAGGAATTACTCTGCACCATGTAGAAGTATCGAGAGTAACGAAAGAGAGAGCGATT
>JAMYXO010008254.1:0-11081 GCA_033310375.1 Conus canariensis
AAACCCCCCCCCCCCAAAAAAAGGGAAAAAAAACCCCCAAAAAAGGTTTTTTTTTTAAACCCCCTTTTTTTTTTAAAAAAAAAAAAAAAAAAAAAAATTTTTTTTTTTTTTCCTTTTTTTACCAAATTTTTTTTTAAAAAAAATTTTTTTCCCCCAAAAAAAATTTGGGCCCAAAAAAACCCCAAAAAAATTTTTAAAAAAAAAAAAAAACCCCAAATTTAAAAACCCCTTTTTTTTTAAAAAAAATTTTTGGGGGGGGAAAAAAAGGTTTTAAAATTTGGGGTTTTTTTCCCCCGGGTTTTTTTCCCAAAATTTTTTCCTTCCCCCCAAAAAGGGGGGCCCCCAAAAAATTTTTTTTCCCCGCCCCCCTTTTTTTCCCCCTTTTTTTCCTTTTTTTTTCCCCTTGGGGGCCCCCCTTTCCCCCCCCGGGGCCCGGGCCCCCAAAAAGGGGGGGAAACCAAAATTTTTAAAGGGGGGGGGTTTCCCCCCGGGGGGTTTTTTTTTAAAAAAAATTTTTTTTTAAAATTTTTTTTAAAAAAAAAAAAAGGGGGTACCGTTTTTTTCCCCAAAAAAAAAATTTTTAAAAAAAAAAAATTTTTTTTTGGGGGGGGGGGGGGGAAAAAATTTTTTTAAAAACCCCCCCCCCAACCCCCTTTTTTCCCCCCCCCGGGGGGTTTCGAAGGGTTTTTTTTTAAAAAATTTTGGGGTTTCCCCCCCCCCCAAAAAATTTTTGGGGGGGGGGGGGGGGTTTTTTTTTTCAAAAAAAAATTTTTTTTTTTTCCGGGGGTTTTTTTTGGGGGGGGTTTTGGGGGGGTTTTTTTTTTTTAAAAAAAAAAAAAATTTTGGGTTTTTTAAAAAAAATTTGTAAAAAAAAAATTAAATTTTCCAAAAATAAATTTTTAAAAAAATTTTTTTTTTTTTTTGGGAAAAAAAGGGGGCCCCAAAAAAAAAAAAAAAGGGGGGTTTTCCCCCCCCTTTTTTAAAAAAAAAAAAATTTTTCCCCTTCCCGGGGGAAAAAAAAAACCCCCCCCAAAAAAAAAAAAACCCCCCTTTTTTGGGTTTTTTTTTGTTTGGGAATTTTTAAAAAAAAACCCTTTTTTCCCCCCTTTTTTAAAAAATTTTTGGGGGAAAATTTTTGTCATGAAAATTTTTTTCCCTTTTAAAAAAAAGGGGTTTTTGGTTCCCCCTTTTGGGTTTTTTTTTTTCCCCTTTGTTTAAAATTTTTTTTTTAAAAAAATTTTTTTTAAAAAAAAAAAAAATTTTTTTTTAAAAAAAAAACAAAAAAAGGGGGGGGGGGGGAAAAAAAAGGGGGGGGGGGAAAGGGAAAAAAAAAAAAAATTTTTTTTTCCAAAAAAAAAATTTTTTTCAAAAAAAATTTTTTTTTTTTTAAAAAAAAAAAACCCAAAAAAAAAACCCCCCAAAAGGGTGGAAACAAAAAAAAAAAACCCCCAAAAAAAGGGGAAAAAAAAAATTTTAAAAAATTTTTTTAAAAAAAAAAAAAAAATTTAAAAAAGGGAAAAAAAGGAAAATTTTTTTTTTAAAAAAAAAAAAGGGTTAAAAGGGAAAAACCCCCCCCAAAAAAAAACAAAAACCCCCCCCCCAAAAAAATAAAAAAAAAAAAAAAACAAACCCCCCCCCCCCTTTTTTCCCCCCAAAACCCCCAAAAACCCCAAAAAAACCCCCAAAAAAAAAAAAACCCCCCCCCCCAAAAACCCCCAAAACCCAAAAACCCCCCAAACCCCCCCCCAAAAAATCAAACCCCAAAAACCCCCAAACCCCAAAAAAAAAAACCCCCCCCCCCAAAAAAAAACAAAAAAAAAAAAAACCCCCAAAAAACCAAAACCCCCCAAAAAAACAAAAAAAAAAAAAAAAAAAAAAAAAAAAAAAAACCCCAAAAAAAAAAAAAAAAAACCCCCCCCCAAAAAAAAAACCCAAAAAAAACAAAACCCCAAAAACAAAAACCCCCCCCCCAAAAAACCCCCCAAAACAAACCCAAAAAAAACCCCCCCAAAAAAAAAAAAAATTTTTTAAAAAAAACCAAAAAACCCCCTAAAAAAAACCCCTTTTTTAAAAAAGGTTTTTTTTTTCCTTTTCCCCCCCAAAAAAATTTTTGGGGGGGAAATTTAAAAAAAAAAAAATTTGGAACCCCCGGGGAAAAACCCCCTTTTTTTTTTTTTTAAAAAAAATTTTTGGGGGGGGGGGGGGTTTGGGGGGGAAAAAAAATTTTTGGGGGAAAAAAAAAAAAATTTTAAAAAAAATTTTTTTTTTTGGTTTAAAAAAATTTTTTTTAAAAAAAAGGGGGGGGGAAAAAAAACCCCCAAATTTTTAAAAAAAGGGCCCCCCCCCCAAAAAAAAACCCCCCCCCAAGAACCCCCCAAAAAATTTTTTTTTTTTTTTTTTTTTTTTTTGGGGGGGGGGGTTTTTTTGTGGGGGGGGTTTTTGGGGGTTTTTTTTTTGGGTTTTTAAAAAATTTTTTTAAAAAAAAAAAAAAAAGGGGGGGGGGGGGGGGGGGAGGGAAAAAAAAAAAAAAAAAAGGGGTTAAAGGGAAATTTTTAAAAAAAAAATTTTTTTGGAAAAATTTTTTTTTTCCCCTGGTTTTGGGGTTTTTTTAAAAAATTTTTTTTTTTTTTAAAATTTTTTTGGGGGTTTTTTGGGGGAAAAAAATTTTTAAAAAAAAAAATTTTTTTTCCCCAAAACCCAAAATTTTAAAAAATTTTTAAAAAAAATTTTTTTTTTTTTTAAAATTTTTGGAAAAAAAATTTTTTTAATTTTAAAAAAAAAAAAGGGTTTTCCAAAAACCCCCTTTCCCCCAAAAAAAATTTAAAAAAACCCCCAAAAAAAAATTTTTTTAAAAACCCCCCCCCCCCCCAAAAAAAACCCCCCCCAAAAACCCCCCCCTTTTTTTTTTAAAAAAAAAAAAACCCTTTTAAAAACCCCCCCCCGGGGGGGAAAAAGGGGGGGTAAAAACCCCCCCGGGTTTTAAAAAATTTTCCCCTTTTTCCCCCCAAAAAATTTTTTTTTCCCTTTTTAAAAATTTTTCCCCCCCTTTTTTTTTTTTCCAAATTTCCCTTTTTTTTTTTCCCCCCCTTTTTTTTTTTCCGGGTTTTCTTTTTGAAAATTTTTTTTTAAATTTTTTAAAATTTTTTTTTTTTTTTTGGTTTTTAAAGCTTCAAATTTTTTCCCAAAAGGGCCCCATTTTTTAATTTTTTAAAAAAAAAATTTTTCCCAATTTTTAAAAAAACCCCTTTTTCCCCCCCCCCTTTCCCTTTTTCCCCCCCAAAAAAAACCCAAAACCCCCCCAAAAAAAAAACCCCCCCCCCAAAAAAAAAAAACCCCCCTTAAAAAAAAAAAAAAAAACCCCCCCCCCCAAAAAAACCCCCCAAAAACCCAAAAAAAAGCAAAAAAAAAAGGAAAAAAAATTTTATTAAAAGGGTTAAAAAAAAAACCCAAAAAAAACTCTTTTTTTTTTTAAATTTTTTTTTAAAAACCCCCCTTTTTTTTGGGAAAAAAAGAAGGGGAAAAACCCCAAAAAACAAAAAAAAAGGGGGGGGAAAAAAAGGGGAAAAAAAAAAAAAAAAAATTTTTGGGGGAAACCCCCCTCCCCCCCAAATTTTCCCCACATCCCCCCTTTGGGAAAAATTTTAAAAAAAAAGGGGGCCCTTTTCCCCCCAAAAAGAAAAAAAACCCCCAAGAAAAAGGGGGGGGGGGGAAATTTTTAAAAAAAAACCCCCTTTTTCCCCTTTAAAACCCTTTTTCCCCCCCCAAAAAAAAAAAAGGGGTTTTTTTTTTCCCCGGGCCCCCAAAAAAAAATTTTTTTCCCCCCCCCCCGGGTTTTAAAAAAATTTTTCCCCCCCCCCCGGTTGAAGCCCAAACCAACCCCCCCCCCTTTTTTTTTAAAATTCCCCCCCCCTTTTTCCCCCCCCCTTTTTTTTCCCCCCCCAACCCCCCCCCCCCCCAAAAAAAAAAAAATTTTTTTTCAGTCTTTCCAAATTTTTTAAATTTTTAAAAAAAAGGAAAGGTTTTTTGGGGGCCCCCTTTTTTTCCCTTTTTAAAATTTTTTTTAATTTTAAAAAAAAGGGCCCCCGGGGGTTTTCCCCCCTTTAAATTAAAAAAAAAAAAAAAAAATTTGGGAAAAACAATTTTTCCCCAAAAAAAAAACCCAAATTTAAACCCATGCCCTTTTTTTTCCCAAAGGGCCCCCCTTTTTTTTAAACCCCGGTTTTTTTTAAAATTTTTGGGGGTTTTTTTAAAAAAAAAATAACCTTTTTTTCCCAAAAATTTTTAAAACCAAAAAAAAGGGGGGGAAAATTTCTTTTTTTTTTAAAAAAAAAACCCCCAAAAACCCCCTTTTTTAAAAAAAATTTTGGGTTTGGGGGGGTTTTTTTTTTTTTTTGGGGGGTTTTTCCAAAGGGGGGCCCCCTTTTTTTAAAGTTTTAAATTTTTTTTTAATGGAAATTTTAAAATTTTAAAAAATTTTTTTTTTTTTTCCCCCTTTTTTTTGGGGGTTTGGGGGGGGGGGGGGTAAAGGGGAGGGTTTTTTGGTTTTCCTTTTTTTTTTTAAAAAAAAAATTTTTTAAAAAAATTTTTTTAAAGAAAAAAAAAATTAAAAAAAGGTTAAAATTTTTAAAAAAAAAAAAATTTTTTTTTTGTTAAAAAAAACCCCCTTTTTTCCCCCTTTTTTCCCCCCCCCGGGGAAAAAAAAATTTTTTTTTTTTTTTTTTTTGGTCAAACCCCCCGGGGGAAAAATTTTTTTTTTTGGGGTTTTTTAAAAAAAACCTTTTTAAAAAAAAACCCCCAAAAAAAAAAAACCCCGGAAATGGCCGGGGGGGGGGAAAAAAAAAAAAAAAAACCCCCTTTTTTCCCCTTTTTTAAAAAAAAAAAACCCCTTTAATAATTTTTCCCCCCAGGAAACAAAAATTTTTTTTAAAAAATTTTTTCCCAAAAAAAAAGAAAAAATTTTTTTTTTTTTTTTCCCCAAATTTTAAAACCCCCCTTTAAGGTTTTTTCCCCCCAAAGGCCCCCCGGGGGTTGGGGTTTTTTTTTTCCTTAAAGGGGGGGTTTTTTTTTTTTTTTTTTTTCCCCCCCTTTTTTGGGTTTTTTTTTTTTTTTTAAATTTTAAAAAAAAAATTTTTTAAAAAAAAAAAAAAATTTGGGAAAACCCAAAAAAGGGGGGGTTTTTTTTTTCCCCAAAAAATTTTTTTTTTTAAAAAAAGAAAAGGGGCCCAAAACCAAAATTTTGGGGGTTTTTTTTTTATTCCAAAAAAAATTTTTAAAAAAACCTTTTTTTAACCCCAACCCCTTTTTTTTAAAAAAAAAACCCCCAAAAAAAAAGGGGGAAAAAATTTTTTTTTAAAATTTTAAAAAAAAAAATTTTTTTTTTTTTAAAAATTTCCGGGGGGGAAAAAACCCCCCCCCTTCCCCCCCGTTAACCCCCCCCCGGGTTTTTTCCCAAAAAAAATTTTCCCCCTTAAACCCCAAAAAAAAAAAATTTTTTTTTCCCCCGGGTTTTGGGTTGGGGGGGGGGGGGAAAAAAAAGGGGGGGGCCCAAAGGAAAATTAAGAAAAGGGGGGGGGTTTTTTTTTTTGGGGGGGGGGGGGTTTGGGTTTTTTCCCCAAAAAAAATTTTTTTTTTTTTTAAAAAAAAAATTTTTTTTCTTTAAAAAAAAGGGGGAAAAAAAAGGGTTTTTAAAAAAAATTTTAAAAAAAAGTAAAAAAAAAAGGGGGGGGTTTTGGGAAAAATTTTTCCCCCCCCCCTTTTCCCCTTAAAAATTTTCCCCCAAAACCTTTGGGAAAATTAAGGGGAAAAAAAAAATGGGTTTTTTGGGGGCTTAAAAAACCCCCGGGAAATTTCCCGGGGGGGGGAAAAAAAAAGGGAAAAAAAATTAAAAATTTTGGGCCCCCCCCTTTGGGGGTTTTTAAAAAAACAAAAAATTTAAAAAAATTTTTTTTTTTTTTCCCCCCCCCCAAAAAAAAACCTGGTTTTTTTTAACAAAATTTAAAAAAAAAAAATTTTTTTTTTTTTTTTTTTCCCCCCAAACCCTTTTTAAAAAAAAAAAAAAGGGGCCCGAAATTTCCCCACCCAAAAAAAATTTTTTTTTTTTAAAAAAAAAATTTTTTGGGTTTTTTAAATTTTTTTTTTTTTCCCCCCCCCTTTTTTCCCCTTTTTTTTTTGGGGGAAAAAAAAAATTTCAGGAAAAAAAAAAAACTTTAAAAAGGGGAAAAACCAACCTTTAAGGAAAATTCCATTTTTTAAAAAAAAAAAATGGTTTTTTTTTAAAAAAAACCCCTTTTTTCCAAAAAAAAAAAGGGGGGGAAAAATCTTTTTTTTTTAATGGGGAAAAAAATTTAAAAAAAAAAAAAAAAGGGGGGGGAAAGCTTTGGGGGGGGAAAAAATTTTTTTTTAAAAAAAAAAAAAAAAACCAAAAAAAAAAATTTTTTTCAAAAAATTAAAAATTTTTTAATTTAAAAAAAATCCCCTTTTTAAAAAAAAAATAAACCCCCGGGGTGTTGGTGGGGGGGTGTGGGTGGGGGGTGGGTGGGGGGTGGGGTTGGGGGGTGTGGGGGGGGGGTGGGTGTGGGGGGTTGGGGGTGGGGGGGGGGGTTGTGTGGGTGGGGGGGGGTGGGGGTGGGGGTGGTGGGGGGGTGGGGGGGGGGTGGGTGGGGGTGGGGGGTGTGGGGTGGGGGGGGGTGGGGGGGTTGTGGTTGTGGGGGGGGGTGGGTGGGGGGGGTTGGGTGGGGGTTGTGGGGGGTGGGTGGGGGGGGTGTGGGTTGGGGGGGTGGTGGGTGGGGGGGTTGGGGTTGTGGGGGGGGTGGTTGGGTGTTGGTGGGTGTTGGTGGGGTTGGGGGTGGGGGGGGGGGGGTGGGGGGGTGGGGGGGTGGTGGGGGGGGGGGTGGGGGTTGGGGTGGTGGGGTGGTGGGGGGTGGGGGGGGGGGGGGGGGGGGGGTGTGGTTGTGGGTGTGGGGGGGGGTGTGTGGGGTGGGGGTGTTGGTGGGGGTGGGGTGTGGGGGTGGGGGGTGGTTGGGGTGTGGGGGTTGTGGGGGGTGGGGGGTGGTTTGGGGGGTGGGGGGGTGGGGGTTGGGGGGGGGGGGGGGGGTGTGTGGTGTGGGGGTGGGTGGGGTGGTTGTTGGGGGGGGTGGGGGTGTGGGGGGGGGTGGTGGGGGGGGTGGGGGGGTGTGGGGTTGGTGGGGTGGTGGTGGTTGGGGGTTGTGGGGGGGTTGGGTTGGGTTGGGGGGGGGGGGTTGTTTGGTGGTGGTTTGTTTTTTTTGTGGGTTTTGGGTTGGGGGGGTGGGGGGGTGGGTTGGGGGGGTTGGGGTTGTGGGTTTGGGGGGTTGGTGTGGGGTGTTGTGGGGGGGGGTGGGTGGGGGGGGGGGGGGGGTGGGGGTGGGGTTTGGTGTGTGGTGTTTGTGTGTTTGTTGGGGTTGGGGGTGTTGGGGGGGGTGGGGGTGGGGGGTGGTGGTGGTGGGTGGTGGGGGGGGTGGGGGGTTTGGGGGGGTGGTGGGGTGTGGGGGGGGGTGGGGGTGTGGGGGTGGGGGGGGTGGGGTTGGGGGGTGGGGGGTGGTTGGGGGGGTGGTGGTGGGGTGGGGGTGGGTTGGGGGTTGTGTGGGGGGGTGTGTTTGGGTGTTGGGGTGGGGGGTTTGGGGGGGTGTGTGGGTGTGGTTGGGTGTGGTGGGTTGTGTTGGGGGTGGGTGGTTGTTGTGGTGGGTGTGGTGGTGTGTGGGGTTGTGGGGGGGTTGTGGTGTGTGTGGGGTGTTGTGGTGGGTGTGTGGGGTGGGGTGGTGTGGTTGTGTGTGTGTGGGTGTGGGTGGGTGGGTGTGTGGGTTGGGTTGGGGTGTGTGTTGTGGGGGTGGGTGGGTGGGTGTGGTGGGTTGGGTGTGGTTGGGTGGTGTGTGGGGTGTGTGTGTTGGGTGGTGTTGGTGGGTGTGTGGTTGGTGGTGGGTGGGTTGTGTGTGGTTGTTGTGGTGGTTGTGGGTTGGGGTGTGGTGTGGGTGGGTGGTGTTGGGTTGGGGTGGTTGGTTGTGTGGGGTTGTGTGGGGTGGGTTGGTGGTGGGTTGGGTGGGGGTGTGTGGTTGGGTGTGGGTGTGTGTGGTGGGTTGGGGTGGTGTGGTGGGGTGTGGGTGTGTGGGGTGTGTGGTGGTGGGTGGTTGGGGGTGTGTGGGTTGGTGGGGTGGTTGTGGTGTGGGTTGGGGTGTGTTGTTGGGTGTGGTGGTGTGGGGTGTGGGTGTGGGTTGTGTGGGTGTGGGTTGTGGTGTGGTGGGTGTGGGTGGGTGTGGTGGTGGGTTGTGTGTGTGGTGTGTGGGGGGGTGGTGTGGGGGTGTGGGTGTGTGTTGTGGTGTGGGGGTGTGGGGGGTGTGTGGTGTGTTGTGTTGGGTGGTGTGGGGTGGGTGGTGTGGGGGGTGGGGTGGTTTGGGGGGGTGTGGGTGTGTGGGTGTGGGGGTGGGGGTGGTGTGGTGGGGTGGTGGGTGTTGTGGGTGTGGGTGTGGGTGGTGTGTGTGGTGTTGTGGGGTGGTGGGGTGGGTGGTGGGTGTGGTTGGTGTGGTGGTGGTTGTGTGGTGGGTGGTGGTGTGGGGGGTGGTGTTGGTGGTGGGGTGGTGGGTGTGTGTGGGGGTGGTGGTGGGTGGGTGGTGGGGGTTGTGTGGGGTGGGTGGGGTGGGTTTTTGTGGTGGTTGGTGTGGGAAGGTTAATTGTTTTTTAAACCCGCAAAAAATTTCCTCTCTTTTTAAATTACTAATCTAATCGCTTTTTCTATGTCTGTTCTTTTAATTCCGCTCGACGGGGTGCATCTAATTTTGGGTTCCGAACAATTGAATGATTGGGAGTATGAAAACCCTAGACCCATTTATTTAGAAATGTGTTTTTTGTGACTTTATTTAAATTTCAAATGGCGCCAGGGAAAATTATGGAAAGGAAATGTCACCCGTTCCCCCTGTGTATTTTGAGGTCTTTCTCAAAAAAAACACAAAAAAGGGGTGCATTTTAAAATTTATTCTTTTCTCCTCTTCCTTTTTTCCCCATTTATTTAGTAATTTTACAGAAACTGGATCCCTTTTTTTCCTTTTAAAACTTTTAAAATACAGAAATATTAAAAAGGGGCAATGTTTTTGGGTGCCTCAAAGTTAAATTCAGAAAAAACCACTATTTTAGTATTTCTAAACGAACCTTTAAAAATTTCTATTTTTAAGTTTAAAGTTTTTTTAAAATTGATAAAAAATGCCCATCCCTTTCCCTTCTCATTTTTCAGTTGAAAATGTTTTTTTATGTATTGAAGGAAAAATGGGTTTAAATGCTTTATTATTAGAAAGATAACAAAAAATGACCCGACCTTAAACTTTGTATTTGACGGAAAAACATACATTATTGGATACAATTTTCCCCATTTTTTCAGCTTTTTTTTTTCAGGAGTGGGTGTATTTGGAAAGATGCGGAGCTGTGTTTGGGTTTGGGTTGTTTTTTTTTTTTCCTTTTTTTCTAGTTATTGCTAAATTGTTTAATTTTAAACAATTTTTCTTATGGAAAAGGGTTTTTTTAAAAGGAAAAATTTAAGGGGCTTCATTTTCTCCAAACCAAAATTTCTCTCCTGGTGCGGGGATTCAAATCTCTTACCTCCCCGTTGAAGGGGTGTCCCAAAGTAGTTCCCGGGTGAAAAAAAGGGAAAAAGAAAGCTATACAATGCCATTTAGGATGAAAACCCTTTTTCCCTCCCCCTCCCCAACCCTCCAAAAAACAATTTAGTACCCCAAAATCTTCAAACAATCAGAACCCCAAAATCAAAAAGATACAAAAAATAAGCAAAAATAAAAGGGAACAATTCACGGGTGGGGAGGAAAAAAGGAAAGGAGGGTTTGGGGGGATGGGGAAAAAGGTGAAAAAATTTAAACAACCAGAAGGTGGGGAGAATTCCCCTTGGGGAAACTTTTGGGAGACCCGTAGTATATTTCATAGGGGAATCCTTTTTTGCGCATTTGGGTAATTAAATTTTTTTAACACAGGGACATCCAGACAGCAGCAAGGGGGTTTAAACAAAAGAAAAAAATTAAAATAAAAAAAATTCAAAAAAACTAAATGAGAAGTTTTTCCGATTTCAAAAATTTAAAAAACAGGGGAGAAATGATTGTCAACCCCCAAAACAAAATTAACAAAGCAAATTCCGCTTTTTTGCAGTTGTATGATCATTCATAGTGCATGTGTGTGTGTGTGTGTGTATATAATGATGTTTGCCCTGTACACAATCCTTTTATTGGGATGTGGGTTTGGTTTTTTCTGCATGTGGTTTAACGGGGTTATAAATTTTTGAAAAAGGGGTTTTAAAAAATGGGGTGTTTTGTGGGTGTGTGTGTGTGTGTGTGTGTGTGTGTGGTGTGTGGGGTGTTGTGGCGCGCGCGCAGGGAAGGGTGGGAAAAAAAATTTTAATTTTTTATCACCCTTATTAATTTTTATGTAAACCATGCCCGTGACTTGCACATTTTGCACCACGTAAGTGCACTTGCCCTGGGATACAGTTTTTCACAAAAAAAAACTTTTTTTTATTTTAAATTTTATTGTTTAAGATTGATAACATTGAAATAAAAAATTTAAATTTTTTTAAATTTCCCTGTATGACATTTAAATTCAATAGTTTCAGAAAAATTTTTTTGGTTTTTACTGAAATTGATTCCGATTTTTTTATGAATTGCAAATTTTTGGAGGAAAATTCCTTCAACACTTTTTTTAAAAAAAAACCCAAAAAAAAACCCTTTTTACAAACCAAATTTCCCCATTTAAACATTCAAAAAATTTTTAAAATTTTTTTCCCCCCCCCCCCTTTTTCCCCCCCTTTTAAAACCCCAAACCCAAAAAACAAACCAACCCCCCCCACAAAAAAACCCAACAAACCACACCCCAACCCCCCCCACAAAAACCCCAAACCCCAACCAAAACCAAAAAACCAAAAAAACCCCCACCACCCCACCCCCCCCCCCACCCACACAAACCCCCCCCCCCCCCCCCCCCCCCAAAACCCCCCCAACCCCCCAAACCCCAAACCCCCCCCCCCCCCCCCCCCCCCCCCCCCACCCCCCCCCCCCCCCCCCCCCCCCCCCCCCCCC
>JAMYXO010008255.1:0-11080 GCA_033310375.1 Conus canariensis
CTTTTCTTTAATGCATAAAATTGGGGTTAACGAGTGAACAACGTCAGATCCCCTTTATAACATCCACATTTTGAATGGCAAGAAATAGAAAAACAACAACAACAGGATCTATTCACATTTGATCTTAGCCGACTGGGGCATGGGAAGTATTAACAATTTCAATAGACAAAAACAAACAATAAAACTATTAAACCCCTTGATCGTAAACAGAGGCCATTTGTTTAACAACTTCACTCAAATTTCTGCAGCATTTCTTTTGAAATGTTGTTTTTAAAAAATGAACACATTTTTTTTCGATAATATCATTTGTTTTTTTTAGCTTTTCTGTTTTCGTTATTGTTGTTGTTGTAGCTACAGAAGGAATCAGTGAACCCCAAAACTTAAAATTAATTAAAAGTGGGGAAAACGACAAATGAGCAAGAATCAAACAAATTTCTGTGTTGACAAACAAGGGGAGTGGAAACCCCAAAAGGGGTTAAAGCTAGAAACGTTAGCAGGTTTTTTGGATTAAAACTAGAAACTGTAGTGGTTGATGGGTTAAACAAAAACGTGTAGCTGGTTATATGGATTCACGTAGAAACGTGTTGCATGGTTTTAAAGGATTAACGCTAGAAAAAAGTTTTTAGCATGGTTTATGGATAAACGCTAGAAAGGTGTAGCAAAGGGTTTTTTGGATTAACTAGAAACGTTGTAGCATGGTTATATGGATTAAAGCTAGGAAAGTGTAGCATGGTTATTGGATTAACGCTAGAAAGTGTAGCATGGTTATCTGGATTAACGCTAGAAACGTGAGCATGGTTTATATGGATTTAAAGCTAGAAACGTGTAGCATAGTTTTCGGATTAAAAACTAGAAAAATGTAGCAGGTTATCTGGATTAACGCTAGAAACGTGTAGCATGGTTATTGGATTAACGCCAGAAAGTTTTTAGCTGGTTATCTGTATTAAACGCGAAAACATGTAGCTTGGTTTATGGATTAAACTAGAAACGGTACATGGTTATCTGGATTTAACGCAGAAACGGAGCATGGTTTATATGGATTCAAAACTAGAAAGTGTAGCATGGTTAATGGGTTCAAACTAAAACGTGTAGCATGGTTATTGGATTCAAACTAGAAACATGTAGCATGGTTATATGGTTAAAAACCTAGAAACGTTTTGCTTTGGGTTTAAAGGATTAAAGCTAAAACGTGTAGCTGGTTATATGGATTTAAGCTAGAAAAGGAGCATGGTTATTGGGTTGAAGCTAGAAAGTGTAGCATGGTTATATGATTTTCAAACTTTATGTTATCAAAAGATTTAGAACACCAGGTGGATTAAAGCTAGAAACGTGTAGCATGGTTTTTGATTTGCAAACTTCTGTTACAACGCATTTAGAAACCAGAGTGGGTTTAAAAAACTAGAAAAACGTGTAGCATGGTTATTGATTTGCAAATTTCATGCTTATGAACACATTTAGAACAAAGAGTGGTTAAATCTAGAAAAGTGAGTTGGTTATTTAAAAATTTGCAAAATTCATGCTTTTCAACCATTTAGAACACAAGGTGGATTGAATCTAAAAAACGGTGTAGCATGGTTATAGAATTTTCAAATTTTTAACTTGTCAACCTTTTAGAACACCAGGGGGATTTAAAGTAGAAAGGGGGAAGCATGGTTATTGTTTTTGCAAACTTCAGTTTTGTGAACTATTTTTTGGGAAAACTTTTAGGAAACTAGGAAAAAAATCTGCGCAGAATATTTATTTAAGCCCCCTTGAAAAAAACACAAAACCATTTTTTCCCCCAACTGCGGGGAAAACCCCGTCTTATTGGTGGCCATTTAAATTTTTTTAGGGGCCCCAGGTTTCGCCTTTAAATTTACAAGCCCCCCAAAATTTTTTTGTGCTAATTGAGATTTTACAAGGGACAGAACATTGTTTTTAAAACCACCCTTGTTCTACAGACGGTTTTTTAAACATATTTTTTTTAATTAGAAAAAAAATCTGGAGAGCGTGGCAAAAGGTCCCAGAAGAGAACCCCCCTTCAAGCAAGTGTTTTGGGCCCTTATCTCCTGACACTCTGGGGGGGGTTGGGCACCCCCGGTTCATGACTCCGGATGCCCCTCTGCTGCCCCTTTTTTTCCATTTGGGACGACCCAAATGGGGGGATTCGAACCCTGCCCCTCTGGAATGCTCATTTTCCACTTAATGCTCGCGTTTTAACCACTGGCCACAGGGCACCTTGATATTTGTGGGGAAAATTAAGCCTTATGAAGTTCACTTTTTTTCCCTCCTTGACCAGATCCAGTTTAACACCTCTCTGCCACTTCTCCCATTGCTTTCAGGGCTGATTTTTTTTTTCCCCTGCAACTGAGATTTTTCAGAGGCTGTATGCAGGTTCCTACAAACCCCCCTCTCCAATTTTGATGAGGACTTTGCCTGATGCCTTCCCCCCTCAGGCTGTTTGCCAATCAGCTACTTTTCAGTTTGTAGAATTTGAGCTCCCTCCTTCTGTTCTCATAGGGCACCGTGAAGCCTCATGATCAGTGCTTGGTTGATTTAGAGGGGACTACTTTTTGGTTCTCCCCTTTGCTGATGTCTCTGGGTGACTCTTCCATTCGGGGGGAGGTCTGCAGGCACTCCCGTCATCTCCCCCGTCCAGCAGACTTCCCTGCATTTTTTCGAGGGCACTGTTGTTCTTGGCCATGATTTGCTGCCCCCTGCCGTGAAGAATGTTGCGGGTGCTTTTGGAGTCCCGATTTTCCCTTTTGGTGTTGGGACAGCCAGATAATTGTAAATTTTTTTTGAGACTTGGTTGTGCCCCATGTTCCTTCCCTTGAGCCCGGGCCCTTTACAGAAATTAGGACATGCTCCACTGTTTGTTTTTCATGGCGAGGGGGCATGCAGGATGTCTGTTTTCCCCCCCCTTCACCAGGGTTTGCATTTGAGGGCAGAGGTCATTGCAGATTTTTGAATGAAGTGACCTGAGAGGGGCCATGTGCCAAAAGTCTTTCCCGTGAGACTTTTTTTGGAGTTCCCCTTCCCCACGTTGTCCTTGCCCTTGCTGGCCTGCTGGACTGTTTTTGGGGTCTTTTTTGGGTTTTTTCTTTTTCATCTCCTGAATCAGTCTCTTTTGGTTTCCCCCTTTGGCCTTTGGGCCACCCCTTCGTTTTGGTCACCCCCATCCCTGTCTGTTGGTCTGTGGTGTCTTTATTTCTCTGATTTGGACTTTTTTGCAGAATCCATCCCCTCTTGAACTTTCCCATTTTCTCCTGTCTTCAGCGGGGTTTTTAACTCTTCTACCCCTTTTGCTCCGACCCTCCACATGTTTTTGAATTTAAAATCTTCCCCTGTTTGTATTCCTCCAGGATGGTTTTCCAGCGGTACATTAAAACATCTTTTAATGTATTCTGCACCCTTTTTTCATATTTTAAATGACAGGGAGGGGAGGGGTTTGATTGGCTAGTTCTTTATTAATTTTCTTTCTTTTTTTTCTGTACCTTTTTTCAGGAATAACATTTGTTTTAAAAAGAAATGTTCATTCTTGCATGTATGCTCCTTTTTTTTGTCTCTTTTGAAAAACCGAGCAGAAACATGTTGAAAAAATAATATATTCAATGATCTTCCGCTGATGTGTTGGGGGGGTCTCAATGATTCTCGAGACAGTTTAGCCATTTTTCCCAAGGGGCCCCAGAGGAGGAACCCAAATAAAAAAAAATTTAAAAAGGGGAAAAAGCCCCTTTGGGGAAAGAGACCCAGCAGGCCCGGGGGAGAGCGTTCCTGGAAAGGGAGGAAGTGGGGAAGGGAGGGGGGGGGGGGGGGCAGACAGGTACTGAAAAAAGGCAGAGGCTGGAGGGGAATTTGATGTCCCCTGGTACGACAAAAAAAGGCTTAACGTCTCACTGTCTCTTTTGGAATTCCCTTTTTCTTCCCGGATTTGGGTCAAGGGCTATGGGACCGGATGTTTGCATTATTTCCTCTGCTATGGAAAGCTGTTCAGATTTTCCTTTCTTGCATGTTTCATTCCTTCGTTACTTTATTTCTTTCTTCTCTGCTTGTTTTTTTCTGTTGGACTTAAGTTCGCTTGTTGCATGAAAGATACATGCGCCGCAGCATGTGTGTGCGCACGGCCGCGTGCGAGCGTGTGTGGGTATGGCATGTGTGGGTGTGGGGTTTAAGCGAGCGAGCGAGCGAACGACGGAAGAGAGAGAGGAGAGAAGGAAAAGGGTGGTGTGTGTGGTGTGTGTGTGTGTGTGTGGTGTGGTGTGCACGCGCGCGTCGTAAATTTAGCTTCCCCCCCCAGGGGTCCCCTGCCCTGCGTGCTGCGCGCTTTCTTGAGTGTTGTGTGTGTGTGTGTGTGTGTGTGTGTGTGGTGTTGTGGTGTGTTTGTGAGAGGGAGAGAGAGAGAAGAGGAGAGGAGTGACACAAACCCTCCACGCCACGTAACAACAAAATCTTATACTCTTCCTTGGTAAACACTGAAGAATGCGCAGCGCGCACCTATGAGTGCGTGTGCTGTGTTGCTAATGCGTTCTGTCAAAGGGGAAAGTAAACAGGAATAAACGAAGTCTGGTTGAGCATTTATCCACACTTTCCATTCATGTGATTTGTTGCCTTGAACATGGACTTCTACATTTCAATTCTTTGATTTGTTGCCCTTAATTGAGTTGAGTGACCGGAAAAAATGCCCAAACATTTCTTTATTAATTTTACCAAAATTTTATTTTTTAATTTATACCAAATTTAAAAATTTTTTTTTAAAAAAAACCCGTGACGGTGATCCCTTAGTGACTGTACATACATGTATATGCCTGTCTGTCTGTCGCTCTGTTCTCTTCCCCTCTTACTCAGTCTCTTTTTTCTCTGTCTCTTTATCTAGTCATTAACGCTCGGGGTGAATAAAAATTTTTTTTTCTTTGCTGATGAATTTCATACTGGAGAAAAAGGGGCAAGAAAGAAAGAAAAAAAGAGAGAGAGAGAGAGGAGAGAGAAGAGAGAGAGAGAGAGAGAGGGGGGGTGGGCAGGGGGGGGGAGAAGACGATGGTCAAAAAGGAGATGGACAGAGGAGAGCAGGAGGGGGGGTTTGGGGGGGAGGGTGGGGGGGGGGGGGGGGGAGGAAATGATGCTAAAGCGCAAAAAAACCCAGCAAGTGCAATGGAAGGGTGGAAAAGAAAAAGTGATGTGGCAAGAACAAACAGTAGGGGGGGGGGGGGGGGGTTGAGGAAGAAGTGTTGGGAGGGAAAAGTGAGAGAGAGAAAGAGGAGGATTTACCAGTTAAGAGTGTCAAATGGGGGGAGGCCAGAAGAGAAAGGAAATAAAATTTATGACAGCTGGAGGTATATTGTCGGAGTCATTGTTAATACCACAGCACCACTACCAAAGGGTTAAAAAGTAGGTAGCAACAGGGGAACAATTTTGGAGATGGCCAGCCAACAAAGGGCCCGCATGGGAAACATGGGGGCCCCCCTGACGCCCTTTTAAAAGGGGACCCGGGGGCAAACCCGTCACGCTGTACGTGCCCGGCGCGGTTAACGTCAAGGGGGGTGCTGACTGGACTGGAGGCCACGGAAGCACTGGGGCCGGGGGAAACCGCCATCCCTTATCGGGCCCGTCACTTCCCCCCCCTTTCCCCCCCAGCCGCAGCAAACACATCCCCCCCATTCCCCCCCTTTCCCTCTGTGCCACCCTCTCCTTTAAACCCCCCTGCTTCCCCTATCACCTATTCCCGATCCTTCCCCTCCCGCTTTGCATTTGCCCCCGGGGAAAAGATGGGAAAAAAGAGCAGGGACGAAAGAGAAAGAGAGAGAGAGAGAGAGAGAAAGAGTGGAGGAGAGAAGAGAGAGAGGAGGAGGAGGACAGACAGACAGGCAGAAGAGCAGGATACAGAGGGAGGAAAGGGAGGGACGGAGAGAGAGGATTAGAGACAGTGAGAGACAGTGAGGGGACGTAGAGACAAGAGAGAGGAGAAAAAAAGGAAAAAAGGGATGAAAACAAAAGAGTAGAGAGGAGAACAGAGAGGAAAAGAGTGAAATAGTAGGGCGGGGGGGGGGGGGGGGGCATGTGAATTGTGGTGGTTGGTGTGGAGAGGGGAGAGAGAGAGAAGAGAGGAAGAGAGAAAGGAGAGAAAAAGGAGGAGGAGAGAGAAAAAAGAGAGGGAAGAGGAGAGGGGCTTTAAGCAAACTGGTAGCAAGATAGCCTGTTTACAATGGGAACACTTGGCCCGTGGGAACATAATGAAAGGATCAATAATCTTAGCGGGCCCGTTAATTCCCCTTTTTATGAATCCCCCAAACAAAACAAGCATATAAACATTCACACATAAAACCAGACATCGTAAAATTTTAGCACCAAACACTGCTTTGTGGATCATTGTAAGAAAAAGAGAGAGAGAGAGAGAAGAGGAGAGGAAGGGGAAAAAGACAGACAGACAGACAGACAGAAACAGACAGAAAGCAGAGAGACGAGACACAGAAAGAAAAGAAAAAAGAGAGGGCAGAGACAGAAAGCCCGACAGGAGCGAAAAGGAGACAGGAGGAGGAAGAGGGAGTGAGGGAGAAAGAAAAGAGGAGAAGAGAGAGAGAGGAGACAGACAGACAGACAGAGACAGACAGTAGACAAAGAGCATAGACAAAGACGACAGAGAGAGAGACAGACAGAGGAGAAAGAGAGAGAGAGAGAGAGAGAGAAGAGAGAGATGAAAGGGCAGACAACAAAGACAGAGAGAGGAAGAGGGAAACTACCAATGACAGGGGGGAGAGAGGGAGAGAGAGAGGAGAGAGAGAGAGAGAAGAGAGGAAAAGGGAGAGGAATGAGAGAGAGAGAGAATACGAACCCAAGCACGCACAGTTTAAGTAGTTGCATTCGAGTTCATTCACAAAAAAAAAAATGATTCAAAAAACCGCCGGCTTTTTTTCTACAGCAACACTCGTACTTTAACGTGTTTCGACACTCAGTTTTCTTTTCCCAGTTACTTTTCCTTCCTCACGTCGGAGACATACAGTCAGATACCGTTTTTGGCGTGCCATTGAAGAACGGGACGAGAGATAGGCAAATGGCGACTCTTCTGCCCCCCTGCTCTCAGTATACACGTTTTCCCCCCTTCTACCCCGGCATCAAAGAACAAATGGGGGGAGTTGGCGGGGAAAACCAGATAGGCAGTTAACTTGACTTTCCGGTCTTTGGTTTCTCCTGGTTCTTCAGTTATCCGTTTTCCCGTTTTACCCGTGGTGGATCTTTCGGCAATGCACAGCTCATGAATGTCGAGATGATTTACAGGGAAAGGGCCGTTATTAGCTAAGACCAAAATCGTCTTTCCCTCCGTTGATGTATAAAATTATAGTCATATCCCCGCAATGATGAGCTTAGTAAAGCTTTCTGGAGTTGAAAGGAGTCCTTCAAGACATACTTAACAGGGGTTTTTTATTTTTGAGAACAACGGCCCGGGGCAAAAGGCGACATGAAACTACTCAAGAGAGAGAAAGGAAGAGAGGGGAGAGAGGGGGAGAGAAATAAAAAATATATATATATATAAAGAGAGAGAGGAGAGAGAGAGAGATAGAGAAGGGGAATGGTACTGGGATCGGCGCAATCAAAAAAAACATGCTCAACAAGGGGGGGAACATTTGTTTATTAAAAGAAGTTAAAATAAAGTTTTAAAAAAACATCTACAAAATTTGTTTCACGCTGTGCGGTCGTCGGATGTTGAGAGCTTGTGTTGCCAGTGCCACGTATATATATATAAGCTAGGGTTTGCTGTTGTTTTTTTTTTCCGTGCTACATGTGTTTCTCGGTGTTGGTTTTTTTTTCGCTAAATAGGAATTTCCCCATCTGGTCGGCAATTGTTAACCATTTCTGTTCTAACATTTGAGTTGCCAAAATGTGGTTTACATAGTATAAGTATTTTCTTGTTGGATAGATTGCATTTTTTTTGGAAAAGTTGTTGTATAGCTGCTCTTTTTAAAAATTTTCCAAAAATATGTTTTTGTCAGTTTTTTTCTTTAAGTTTCCCAAATGTATTTACTCAATTCTGTTTGGTTTTTGTATTTCTTTGTTGAAAGATTGTTTATGGTTTGCATATTAGTTTTTTGAATTGGTTTTTCCCTGATTCCTACATATGTTTCTTTTGCTTTCTGATGTTCAGTGGTTGGTACCAATGTTGTTATAAAGGGAATTTGTTTTAGGGGGCACTGTTCTTTTTTGGTTCAGTTTCAAAATTTTTCCCTTGTTTTCCCTCCCTTTTTTTTTTTTGTGTTTTATTTTGTTTGTGAATCGATGGCATTTTTTAAAAATTCGGCATACAAAATATGATAATTTGATGTTGTTTTTGTTGAATTTTTGAAAAATTTATGGTTTTTGGGAAAGATGTGTAAAATTTTAAAGAATTCTTTCCCCTCCCTTTTGTTTTAACTTTGCATCTATGGGGGATTGTACCATATGATATTCCTTTTCCTGTTCTTTTGATCTTTTTGTACATTGTCGGGTCGTATCTTAGTTTGTAATTGTACCACTTGTATGTAAGCCTTTGGGTATTCAGCTGTACTTTTGTTAAATACTGTTTCTTACATGACAAAGGGGATATCTTTTATTTATGCTTTTGGGTATTTTTTTTCAGTATGGAGGGTGGGTGATTGCTTTTGATGTTTACTTTTAAAACAGGGTGTCATTTGGTTCTTGATGGTTTATTGTGGGGTTTGGGTTGAGGTCTAAAGTTTTGGCTAATAGTTCCTATCTTTTTGTTTGCTTCTATTGTGATTTTTTGTTTTGGTTTGTGGAAAATTTTACACAATTCTTTTTTCTTATTTTTAATATTTCTAGGGTTTTTTCATTAAAAGCGGCAAGGGGCCCTCACCCGTTTCGTCCCAGTTTGTTTTTCCAAGTTTTTTTAAAAATTGGATAACATGAATTTGTCCGCAAGTTTGCAAGTTTCGGCACCATGTATGATCCCCTTGTGACATCGAAAAATTAATTCCTGTTGTGTTCTTATCCGGTTTTTATTTTTGTTGGCAGTAAAATTTTTTTGTGGGGAAAATGATTTCCATTTTCTGACCCCGATATTTTGTTATTGTTGGCAAAATTTTTTAGCTTTAGTTAGTAGCTTTTCATCTATTGAGGGAGGGAAAAAACCCATGCAAATGTTATAAAAAAATGTATTTTTTTTGTTTTATTGAGGTTTTTTTTACAATGTATTACTTTTTATGTGTTTTCCAAAATTGTTCAGGGTTTTTTTTTATGTATGAAAGGGATTTGCCTCCGATTCAGTGATTGGAGATTATGTATATATAATATATATATATATACACACACATTTGCAAATTTTTTTTTACTAAAAAATTACACAGTGGGGGTATTATTTTCTTTAACGATATGGTGATGATGACAACGAAGTATGGAGGCCAAAATGTTTTGCTCATTCAGCACAAGAATACTTTAAAACAGCGGTTTAAAAATCACGAATACGGAGGCAAATGCTTTCATTTCCATCACCAAAATAAATGTTTTCATCTAATTCCTTCCATACGAAAAGGTTAATAAACAGTTTTGTTAGCTCTGCAGGTTTCTTTGCTAAACCAGCCAGTATACGTTCAAGATTCTATGAGGTTTTTGCATTCTTTTATTTTTTTTTAAAGGACAGACAAACGTTTGTGAGAAAACGAGGCGGCAAATGCCGGGGCGTTGCCGAAGTGGTGATACCATTCCGTTCCCAGTACTGCAGAATAGAGTTTCTTGAGCCACAGGAAGGTGCAGCCAGAAAAATGGTATACTTTTTGGTATTATGGGGCTTCATCTTAAACACAGCTTTGGTCACGTCGCATGTGTTTTCAAATAGATGTTGAATAAGCCGGCTTATCTGACGAGGAGGAATCTGGTAGGGTTTCTTGATTTCAGCTACGTTTTTTTCTTTTTTTTTTTTTTTCTTCTTTTTTTTTTTGTGGATAGAATTTGCTTTTTGGGAAACCTTTTCCTGGCTGCATTGTCCCAAACGCAGATGGAAGGAGACTTAAGCACCCGGGGAAAATTTTTTTTCGGGGGACTACATGGGAACACTTAGACCTGTATTGTTTCAAACAGAATGGACCGCCGGCAGACAGAAAGGACGCCAGCCAGTTTCGAACTAGACTTTCAAGAAAGACCGCCACTTAGTCCATCGTCCATGATCACACCCAGGGCAGTTTGTAACTTTTCGTCCCTGTCACCCCGGGCAATTGTGAACTTTTCGTCCATGATCCCCCCCCAGGGCAAAAGTAAAATTTTCGTCCATGATCACAAACCCCGGGCAATTGTGAAATTTTGTCCTTTTCCACCCAGGGCAATTGTGTGTGTGTGTGTGTTGGTGTGTGGGTGTGTGTGTTGTTTTGGTGTGTGTGTGTGTGTGGTGTGTGTGTGAGGGAGAGGAGAGAGAGAGAGAGTCTGTGAGTATGAAGTATAACACACACACACACACACACACCCCCCCACACCCCACACACACACACACCACACATATATATATATATATATTATAAAAAATATATAATATTTGTTTTTGTGATGTGTGTTTTTTGTGGTGTGTTTGTGTGTGTGTGTGTGTGTGTGTGTATGCGAGAGATTGATTGATTGATTGATTGATCTTTTAATCACAAGGATGGAGATTTTAGGCCAAAGCCTAGTCTTACAATCTGTCCTTGCATGCAATCATTATTTCAGCACTTTCATACTGACAATTAACATAACAAACAGGGGAATCTAATTTACAAAAATAAGCAAACAATTTTTAAAGCACTAATGAGTGGGGGAGGTAAACAAAAGGAAAATTACAAAAACAAAAAAGCTACGAGAGAGAGGTAGAGGGGGGTGGGGAAAAGAAATGGTGATAGGGGGAGGAGAAAAAAGGGGTTTGGGAGACAGATGGGAGTGGGGATGAGCGATTTTAACGGAAGGTAGGTTTTTGTTTAGACGATTTATTCAAAGTATGGTTTACAGAAGACTTTTGCAAAATGGGCGCTATCTTGTAAATTGAATAAATTTAATTACTGAGACATAAAACGTTTAGCAAATTTCCTTGAAATTTTAAAAGATTTCATGTTTTGTAGATTCGGTGGAAAGTAGTTCCAAATTGGCCAGAGTA